>CAIGRB010095754.1:43713-151278 GCA_903798255.1 Fraxinus quadrangulata | reverse complement strand
TAACCTGCAACAAAATGACAGGTCTGGGACCAGCGCTGCAATTTATTCGAGTCAAAATTACTGTAGCAACGTTGACTGACGATTTTTTTGGACGGAATTCAAGGTTTGGGACCGACGCTGCAATTACATATAGAGGTTTGGGACTTCGACCATAAAAATTAAAGGTTTGGGTGTAATCTGCAATAAAATGAAAGGTTTGAAACCGCGGCTGCAATTTTTCCTAAAATTTAAACTCAAGTGTTTTATCTAATTCTAATATCATGTTAACACTCATATAAAAACTAAGATATTAATAAAAACGAGTAAATGTTGCATTTTTTATTTGTAGGAGTATCCTAAAAGAATCTAAATAAAAAAAATCTGTCATTGTTAAAACTTTGCCTTGAAGGGAAGATATTGTATAGTTGAGGTAGAGCTATAGGCCTTTTTTGTCTTCTATGGTAGGATGGGAGCCATTATATCAATAGAGATCAGGAGGGCCCCTTAATACAAATCATGATGGTAAATAAATTATAATTAAATAAAAAGAAAATTTATATCGATTTATGTCGGTAAATTATATTTAAAACGTTAAATCTATGAATTTAACTAATACATATAACACCTACATTAATTTTCTTAAACTTGTATGAGACAAACTTCTTAAACTCAGTACATTTATCTATCTAAAACCATATTAATTACATATATTGTTAGAAATTGAGTGTGACCCAAATTCTTTATTGAAAATAATTGAGAGTTTTAATTAAAGTGCATATTAAGAAAAAAATCTATTTGGAATACTATTATAAAACCCCATTTAGGGTGTGTTTGAACCACATTATTTTGAAAGAATGTATTTTAAAATAGTAAATTGATGAAGAATGTGTTGTTGAAAAAGAAAGACAACAAAAGAAAGAAAAGTTATTGATGTGATGAAAAATATTATTTTATTGAAAAATGTGTGGTTGAAAATAAGTAGAAGAATGAGAATGAAAATTTTAATGTGACCCAAATAGGGGCTAAGTTTAGTTGGCGAAATTTAATTGAAGTTCTACTTGGAACCCTATTGGGAATAAGAATTTGTATTGGACTTGAAAATGACATTAGGATGAAGAAAATCAAGAATTTTGGAGTGAAGGACCATTGAGTGACACCGGGTGCCAGGATAATTTTGGCCCGGTGCTAAGGCGCCGCTTGGGTGCCTCTCTGTAACGTTTTCTGTCATACGCTATTTTCTCTCCTCTACTCCGTTTCTTGTATTCTACTTTCACTAGGGTTTGAACGTCCCCTATTTGTTTCATATATATAGTTAACTCTTTATTATGATTTAATAAGAAGTTGGAAACGTTGTGTGCATATAATTTTTTTATTCTTTCTACATATCATAATAAAATCTCAATTATATATATATTATATTCTTGTGATCAATTACTTCATATT
This sequence comes from Fraxinus quadrangulata, assembly GCA_903798255.1. NCBI lineage: Eukaryota > Viridiplantae > Streptophyta > Magnoliopsida > Lamiales > Oleaceae > Fraxinus > Fraxinus quadrangulata. The sequence goes on along the minus strand of CAIGRB010095754.1, from coordinate 149,856 downwards.
ATGGCTTAATCTTTTATCTTCTACAACAAACTGGTATCAGAGCATTCCAATTTATAACAATTGGTATTAGAGTATTTGGTGTTGAAATTTTTGGAAAGATCGAGATTTTTCGTGATGGCAACAATGAAATATGATATTTCACTATTAGATCGCAATACAAGATTCTCTTTGTGACAGGTAAAGATGTGAACAATACTCGCTCAGATGGATTTGGACAACGCGTTGTTGGGATTTGACAAGATGCCTACAACGTGAACTATAGAGAAGAGATAACGGAGGGATCGAAAGGCCATGTCTCAAATACATCTTTATCTTTCAAATATATTCTTCAGGACGTTTTGAAGGAGAAGTCAGTAGCTGCATTATGGTTAAAATTGAAACAATTATGCATAACGAAGAGTCTTACTAGCAAATTGCATTTGAAGCAACTTATATATTCTCATCTATCTGCTTTTAAAGAAATCGTTACTAATTTGAAGAATTTTGAGGTCAAATATGATGAAGACTTGTGATTGATTTTTTTATGTTCATTACCCGCCTCATACATGTCTTTTAGAGACACGATTTTATATAGTTGTGATATTCTTACCATCGAAAAAGTCTACTATACTTTATATCAAAGGAGAAGATGAAGTATCTTGTAGCATCATGGAAATGGTCTCAATGCTCATGGTGGTCGCTCGAGGGGCAAGTCAAAATCTAACTTCAAATTTTGTAATTATTGCAAAAAAAAAATGACATTTGGTAAACGATTGTTATAAGTTGCAGAATAAATCTAAGTCAACTGCAAATCAACAATTAGAAACTTTAGGAGAAACAAGTATTACAGAAAATCCTAGCAATGGAGAGCTTCTACTTATGTCTGACTACAACTCCAAACCTAATTGGGATGAATTTTGGATACAGCTTGCACTTTTCATATGTCACCCAATTAGAAATTATTTTCAACATATAAAGAAGTTTCAAAAGGTGTTGTGATGACCAATAATAATACACCTTGTCGGAACTGGTATTGGTCGGGTCAGAATAAAAACGTTTGATAGGATGATTAGAACACTTGATACAATGAGACACGTTCTAACTCTAAAGAAAAATCTTATCTCCCTTAGTAGTCTTAATTCAAAAGGGTACAGGCACACTTTTAACTAAAAGTTATCAAAGGAGCTCGTGTTGTGCTGATAGGACATAGAAAATTTCAGTTATATATCTTGCAGAGTGATGTAGAATCTTCGAGTAATCAATATATTTTAAGAATTCATGTGGATTTAGAGTTGGCTTTTGTACCATTGAAGTCTAATTTGGGATCTTCTTTTAATAATACATCTCAATTGAATTTTGAAGATATTGGTAAATTCGTCTGGCCACCTTATCGATAGTGTCATCATATTCAATTGTTAGAAATAGGCCCTTTTTTGCCATAAGATTCCATATAGGTAATTCTGCTGATTTTGTTGATGGTTTAAATGTGGTTAAAGGTGTTGATTCTAATCAAAAAATTTCTTTTGATGTATTCGATTGTTATTCTGTTACTGGNTTTTTTTTTTTTTTTTTTTTTTTTTGTTAAAAAGTTCAAGTTGATTCCTTACCGTGAAATTTATTTTTAGGTGAAGAGTTTTTGAAATTTAGTTCATTGTAGTGAAATTCGTGTCAATGTGGAGATTGTTAGAATTTGGGTGTGACCCGAATTTTTTGTTGAAAATAATTGAGAGTTCTAATTAAAGTACATATTAAGAAATTTTTTATTTGAAATGTTATTGTAAAATTTTATTCAAGTTTACTTGACCAATTCTAATTGAGATTCTACTTCAAAGCCTATTAGGAGTAAGAATTTATGTTGGATTTAAAGAGGACATTGAGATAAAGAAAATCAAGATCTTTGAAGTAAAGGACGCAAACGTTGTTGTTGTGAAGACATGATAATTTTGGCATAGTGTTGTAGCATTGATATATGATAATATTTTATATATAAATGACAATAAAATTCAAACTCAAATATTTTATCTAATTCTAATATCATGTTAACACTCTCATCTAAAAACTAAGATATTAATAAAAACGAGTAAATGTTGCATTTTTTTTTTTATTTGTAGGAGTATCCCAAAAGAATTCAAATAAAAAAATCTGTCATTGTTAAAACTTTACCTTGAGGGGAAGATATTGTACAGGAGCTATAGGCCTTTTCTTCTATGGTAGGATGAGGAGGGCCCCTTGATACAAATCATGATGGTAAATAAATTATAATTAAATGAAAAGAAAATTTATATTGATTTATGTACATAAATTAATGTTAAAACGTTTAATCTACGAATTTAACTAATAAATATCGAACAAATAATGCTAACAACTACATTAATTTTCTTAAACCTGTACGAGACATACTTCTTAAACTCCGTACATTTATCTGTCTAAAACCATATTAATTACATTTATTTTATAATTACGTACTAAAGTCAATTTTAGTGTCTGCTAATGGGTTGTTCAGTTTATTTTATTATCCTTTTGTAATAAGTTTATTTAATTATCTTGAACAAGTTGGTTCTTGATAATACATGTTTATTTTAATTCTATTGCATGACAACGTAATCAAGCATAGAATAGATGAATTATTATACTAGTTGGAGGGTCATAAATCGACCTCTCGTGCATGTAAAAAGTTTCCAAGTGATTAGATTTGATATTTAGGGGGGTGTTTGATGGATATTTATTGAGAAATGAATGTATTTTAAATAGTGATATGATGGAAAAATAAGGAAAAATTATTGATGTGATGGAAAATATTATTTTATTGAAAAATATGTTATTGAAAATGAATTTTGAAAGAATGTTTGTCAAACAGTAGCTTAATATGCCGATATGACATTTGAAATTATTGACAATTTTTTGTTAATGACATCTAGAAAAGAGTGAATCTTTAACGTTCGTGTGTATGTGACATAAATGTGTGTTAGTGCTCACAATTATGGAAAAGAAGTATAACTGATTTAATTTTGACAATCAACTTTGCTTAAAATTATGCACTATAAATAAAAGAGTAATGCTATTTAACTTCATTGAAATCGCAACAACAATCTAGGTGACAACAATGTAACATTAAATGATAATTGAAATTAAATAATTCATTTAATTCCACATTTTATTTATCATGTTTTTCGGTGTTACCTAAAATGTGGTTGCAACCTCAATAGGGTCACGTAGCATTACTCCAAATAAAAATGTTGTCATGAAAGAGTCACCCATAGGAATTAGCAATGAGAAAGGACATCTTCCACCTCAAAGTCAATATTGATATAATTAAATATTTTATAATATCTATAAGTACCATTCACACTTGTAATCTCGATTTTGTGCTAATCTTTCTTCTAAATAAGAATTTGTCGTAACAATTTGGTATCATCATCAATAAGAGAGAAGGGTCCAAAAAATAGATAAAATATACGATTTTTCTCTTATTAACCTTTTTCTTCATAAATAATTATTTTAGCGACGAACAAAAATATAATATCACATTGAGACAAATTTATATAAATCTTATATATTTTTCATCTTTATTTCATATTGAAACGAACCTCTATAAATTTTATACATTTTGTGTCTTTATTTCATTTTTATGATTTTATTTCCCTCGGGATTTTGTTATGAGAAATAGAAGAGCGTCAGTTTATGAATTTATGCCCAATAAATCATTTGACAAACTAATGAGCAAGAGTGGATCACTCATTTTAGAATGCCATTTAGAGCGGAAAACATTGTACCAGATTGTTGTCGGGGTCGCTCAAGGTTTGGAGTATCTTCATGGAGGTTGCAACACAAGAATGATACATTTTGACATTAAACCTCAGAACATTCTTTCAGATGAAGACTTCTGTCCAAAAATTTCAAATTTTCCAAAAAATGCAAAAAATGTAGTCGAAAATGACTTTGAAAAAAATGAACTTTCGAAAAAATGAGGGACAAACATAGGCTCAGCGAGATCCCCAACCGTATTTGAGATGCTCTTTTCTCTATTCCTCTTTTTGCTTGCCACGTGTACAACAAAATGCATTTTGAGATGCACTTACAGTAAGTTTTAATCATCTCTAGTCTACAAATTGTATTCAATAAACATTCTCACGTGCATCCCAACTTGTTACTATAATGTGATGATTTTTCATTGATGAACAATTACAAGACTTAGATTTAGAACGTCGATCAAGTTCTATTATCATATCAATCATTTCTTCTAAAAGCTGAATCTATTAAAGACGAAAAGTATTTATAGATTTAAGAGTATCTTCAAAAATAAGCATGTGAAAGAGGAGGGAGTGAGCGTGCGCGAGAGCGAGAGGAAGACGTAGAAATTACGAGAAAGTCACAAGCAAACAGAATACATATTAATCAAAGAGCTTGCAATAATTATTTCATACAAGACCATTGTAACATAAATTAAAATTATTTCGCAAATTAACATGCCATATCAAATATGCCACATTAATCAGAACTGATTCAAAAATCAAAATAAAAAATAAACCATGCCATAAAAAAATTACATCCATTCTCCAATACTTTATCATAAAAAGTTAGTCAAATATAAATAATTCTTAGCAAAACAGTTCTAAACAAAATTGAACACATTCATTTTATGAAACCTATCTTGCTGCAGGCAAGTTTACTTTAAGAAAGACAGACGCAAAAATGCATAAAAATTGATGAAGGAGGGGAAAAGAGTATGAATGGTTTATTGTATACTAAAAGGCCATATTTTTTCAGTGTCAAATTGCCCACTTAATTCCTACTCTGCAAGCAAAAATGCACAAGGAAAAAAACACAAGCATTACATAGACCAAGCTTATCAATAGAAAATCATCTAGCCTTGTGATTTGAAAATGGCGTACATTAGAAAGTACCAAATATCTAACCATAATAAAATATAAAATAATTAGCAAGACTTGGTAATTCAAAAATAAAATACGTGCCCAAGAATGCACTGATGCAAACCAGAAAAAACTGAAGTTGAATCAATAAATCAACAAACGAGGAAGCTATGTGAAACTATTCCTCAGATTCCACGGGGTAGCAAGGCACTGTAAGGTTCTTTTGATGGCTAAAGCTGACTTCAACTGTAATGTGTATATAGTTATAGTTATAGTTACCTTTATCTGCCTTGTCTAGCAGAATTTCTTGCTTATGTAAATTATTAGTGATAAGACTAAAAGGAATAAAAGACAAAAATTACATTAATAAGATATAGAGGATAGAAAAGCAAAATCTATAATCCAACAAGTGAAATAATGATCAAAATCTTTAACATTGATAAAAGATAGTATGGATAGTTCCTAGAGTTAAAATATGTCATGCAAGAGCTAGGTATATTTCTTGGGCAGATTTTTTCAGGCTTTCCTCTACTGGCTACCATTTCAGTCTCGGTGCAACTAGAGCAAATAAAATGAATGTAAAATTTATCATGTGTTGAACGCTTCAAAACCAACCATAATATCAGAGACCCATTCGAGAAACTAATTAAAAAAAATTATAGTTTTTGTAATTTTCATTAAGCTCCCACATTCACATGAGTGACGCAATCTGAATAGAAAATGTCACAAGAGGATGGGTGGGCCAAAAATAACTTGGTATGTGATAGTTGTAGAAATCTTGTTGCTTCATATCTTTCCGTAGATGTAGATCTAGCAATAGACCGTATGAGTGGAGGAAAAGGATTCAAGTAGCCTACCCCAAATTTATTAGGAAAAAGCCTGAGTTCGTCATCGTCGTTGTTGTGAGCTTCCACATTTTCAATAGCAAAAGTGACATGGTGTTTAAAGTCTAGCCTTGATAATTTTGCAACTATTATTAGCACATGAAGGACTTCTGATATGAATGGTTGTTTGCTAATTAGTGTTCAGACTTCTGAGTTTATCATGTGTACTCGTTAGTCACGTATCCAGAAAAAATCCCATCCAACTTATGTTCCGAGTTCCCCAGGTGGAGCACACTTCAAACTTTTAACCACAAAATTTATCCTGAATTTCCAAAACATTAGTGAAACTTCGAGAAGATTATAACAGTATGCAGCTGTCGATATAGCATGAATTTAAATTACAGGCCACGGTTCGAAGGCTGCTACAGCATTGAAACATAGATGTGGGTAAAATATTCAAATCTATTACTTAAACCAAATGGCTGACAAATTTAGATGCAGACTCCCGTATAAGAAAATGAATAAAGGTTACAGATCACAACGCAAAGAAAGTTAAGAGCATCTCAAAACCACAAAACTCATTATAATATAATAAACAAAGAGTAATACATTTCATAAAATGGATGAATCATTCCTGGCTAACTGAAAATATAAAGCCCGCTTGCATACCTGTGATCAACCTCATAAAAGTCTGTATTGCCATCAGTAGCAGGCCGAAGAGAAATTCCAGACAAAGATGTAGCACCATGAGCAGAAAACTTCACATAACCAACAACCTCAAGATCTTCCTCACCATCATCGCCAATATCCACAGGCATCCTTGCCCTCAACCTACCAGGATTACCCTTCAAAGGAATCTTATCAATATGCCATTTCAATTCTCTCTCGGACCTGTTCAAGACTGCTTTCGGTGATACTTTCAATAAAGATGGGTCTACAGGTAGTTTCAGGACAAATGTGACATCATTTAAGGGTGCTGGTAAATCTGGGTTGGACACATACTGGATCATCACAGAAAGCAAAGTCCCACTGAGACGTTTGATAAGTCGCACCCTCAAAGGCAATGGAGTCTGTCGGGGTAACAAGCTATATTTGATAATTGGTATAGGTTCCTCTGAAGGTGCAGTCCTCACATGGAACAGACCATTTCCAAGGCTGCTCACTCGGGAGCTTTGCACGACAAACCTCTTAACGTCACTTGTACCTTCAACCTTAAATGAAAATTCTGTCTCTTTATCATCTGAAGAAGATTTTGGTGGCACAGTTCGCAAGTAAACCACACCCATTAACCCAACTCTAGCAAGCAAGGATTCCCAAAACTCGGTATTAATCTCTTCCACGATATACATCTCCGGACCCTTCATTTCAGTTTTCTTCACCAAAATATCTTCAATTTTATCCCCAGCACCTTTAGCCACAGTAGCTACTGGTGGCTCACTAGCCTCCAGCAATTCAAGCCCACCAAGCCCCTGGTCCTTCTTAACCTTCTTAGGCCCAACAAACTCCGAAGCATCCAATCCACCACCCCAAGCATCGTTAATACCCTCAAAATCCTCTGGCAACGTCGACCCATCAGTGCCAAACTCAATCCCACCATAATTCCCTTCAAACCCTTCTACACCTATATGTGTTGACTCAGTAGCTGCAGCCGGAGGCAACGAGGTCACCTCAAGCCCTGCCAACGCCTTGCTCACATCAGAAACACGTGAATCCTTGTCCTTCTTAAACCCATCCATCAGCATTTCCTCTGGCTTATTTAGCCTATCACTGGCTGCAAATGGATCCTTCTCTCCCTCATCTTCCTCAACCTTATTCTGCTCCTTTTCCTCACTCTGCTGGAAAAGCCCTAGTGTCGCCGCAGAAACCTCATCCCCAGCCTCCAACGTCTCAGAAGGCAACTCAAATGAAGCCTTCGAGAACAACTCCATGCCCGCTTCATGATCCACAGCATTGGGCTCCACATTGGCCCAACTATCAGCCCCCCGAATCTTAGTCTCGGTGTGGACTGCAGAATGCACCATTTTTGCTATCCCATCCCCGTGCATCGATGCCAGCATTGCTGCGAGCCTAATATTACTAACACCCCGCAAAACAATGTCTAATGCCATGTAAATCTCCACATACTTTCTACCCAATTTTTCGGGGGTGACATCCACCCCACGACAGGCTGTTACAATCACACTAACAGCTTGATTAACTATATTAATGCATTCAAACACATTGTTGTTGAAATCGTCAATGGTGGTAACAGCAAGCACATAAATAGAGTTAACAAGGCGGTAGACAACCCGATAACGTGACTCAACACCAACAATTACCTGACCAGACGAGGCCGCTAAAGGGTCATCACCAAGCGAGTCTGATGGACCTGTAGTGATTGAATCGGTGGTGCTGGAATTTGCGGCGGCGACGGTCGGGTGGTGAGTTTTGGAGGAGAAAGAGTGGCGGGTTTGGCGGAAGGAGGATACCGCCATCAGAGCACGGGAAGGCGGAAACCATTCACGGGTTTGGACGAGGACGTCGGGTCCATTACTGGGTTGGAGTGAAAGAGCGAGACAGGACATCTGGGTTTGGTTGTTCTTTGATTCAGATTCCCAGATCTGAGTGTTTTCCTTGGGCAGCGATATTTTGATTAGCAGATGGTGGATCGCAATTGCGTGTGTGGTGAGTGGGTAGGGGGTAGATTTCAGTATCGCTTCAGAGATCGGAGCAGAGTAAACAACCTGGAGATTGATCAGTATACAATATTTAATGCACATGGTACAACCATACGAAATTCTCTCTTCTTAACAGTTTTTACGTTTAAAAAGGAAAAGTAGCATCAGAGGTCCCCAAATGTTTTTGTATGTTGCACCTTGGTCCCCACTCTTAAAAACGGAGCATTTACAATTTTTACATCCTCAATCTTTGATTCCATCAGCACTTGGAACCTTCTTGATAATTTTACCATTACCTCAAGGACACGTTTGGCAAGCCATATTAGACCTGATTGCTTACAGTTCATATAATCGGGATGTCTTGCACCAATTAACAAGATTGAGGCCATCCCACTAGAACATGTTGAAGAGTGAAAAAGACTCAAAATTAGCTGTGAATAGAATGTTTGTATGATCAACTTCAAATTTATTGCAGTCTAATAGTCAAAGCACATTGTAAACATCAAATTGTAAAGCTCAACCCGGGTGCTAAATTATGGGATACAGCCACATGGAAAAGTGATATTATTTATCCAATTCGTAAATGATCGACTGAGTCAAAGTATCCGATTGCATCGCATGGCAAGAAACAAAAATGAACTGACTTCTTCACCTACAATTTCATGCAAAGAAGATAAGTGAAACACTGTTAATTTGCCAAGAGCAACAGTCAAACCATCAAAACTTACTGAAGTTGTTGAAATTCAGAGGAGAAAAATGAGTATATGAAAGACCCACCGGTTTTAAGCACACCAAGACATAGCTGTGCTATACTGTATGTTTGTGCAACTCCAATTCTACTAACTTGCTGCCAGTGTAACATGAAGTTAAAATTGAGGAGAAGATCCTCCTTTGTAAAGCTTTGAACTCCAATGCAAGCTTTACATCCCACCGGGGTGTTCCCCTACAAGACAAAAGAACATTTCTTCAAAATGTTGAAGGATTGAAGATTGATCCAGTAATGTACAGCCAGTTGTCACCTGTCATCCAGTGTTGCTTCACCAAGGGCTTCCATCATACCTTCAAAGGTAGAGCAAAGGTCTCCAAGTACTTCTAGTTCAATTTCTAAGTTTTCCCGTGTCTGCAAATAGTCATATAGAGGAGTTAAGAATAGAAAGTTTACAGATGTATTAGGCAGATGGCCACTAGCCATTGAAAACAAAAAACTTCACAGATATTTGAAGAATAAGCATTAAAAAAATTACGAGAATATTTGACTCCCACATTGGAGTCCGAGCTGCGCGGAGACGATTCAATAAAGGTCGTGGCAACCCATAATTAAAGATCGCATGGTTCTTTGAGAACCAGGTTCCCCGGACCATGTGAGTGTTCCATTCACAAGCTGCCCCTCCATCCTCACAATCTTCATCTTGTGGAACATCAATATCTGTAACAGAAATCAAAAAATAATTACTTGTGACATTAAAGGATATGAACCAATAAACGAAATGGAACTAAGTGAGATCCAGGGGCGGGTTGCACATCAAACTGATGTATATACATGCATGTAGAAGAACCTCCAAAATTATAAGGATTAAGTACACGAGAGGATAATATAGAGAAGTACCAAGTGGAATAACATCGTGGGGATTGTCTCCTTGAGTGAAGAAACCGTAGAAGGTTACCAAATGAGAACTAGAGAAGTTACCATAACTAAGAAAGCATTGTTCTCCAGCATTGCATGGTCTCGACAATGGGAATTTTAAAGAATTCGTAGTAGAATCTATTCGACCATAGTGCATTATGTGTGGGCACATCTATCAAAGAGGGAAAAACAAATATGAGCTAAGCAACAAATTAGTTGAGAGGTAAAAATAAAAAAGACACTGACTTAACACGATGATAATGTCCGCCCTACCATATTAAACAGCTAGTGACATGAAATTCTGTCCTAATGATTCGTAGTTGAAGTATATAGCTTTTACATCAGCAGTTAACTTAATTGAGAAATCTTTTCATTCCATTTTGTAATTTTTTTTCCCCCGAAGGCATGCAGTACTAAGTTTAGACCTTTTCATCAGGTTTAGCAGATCATACTTGTTACTTTTTGCAAGAGCCTTATGAAATATTGCTGCTATAAATCACATAACAAAAGAAGTTCTTCAAATTAAGTGCAGACCGAGTGATTAAGAAAGCCAGCAACAGGAATTAAGCAGGTCCTCAGTTTTCCATCACTGAACATAATTTTCATGCTATTAGAGTACCAAAGCTCACAAGCCCATAAGAACTGCTCCCATGTATACAGCTCTCGTGGAAATACATCAGGATGGCAATCACATAATGCAGGAAATAACTCGTCATATTGGATCCGTAGATGCTGCAGCAAAATGGAGTTACATCAAACTCTGAATACATAAAACCAAAAAAGCACTTAAAAGGTGATACTAAAAATCAACCCCATCCTGATCTATATGTCAAAGTCTGGTCCTTTTTTTATTAAATTGCATCCTTCAAAGAGTTTCAACAGAACTACAGAAAACTATGATAAAATACTACCAATAGTCTTTGGAAGTGACACTGGAAAAATCATTTTATCTTTGAAAATTTTAATTCTAGAACATATGAATAGTAGGAAAAAGTGCTGCTTTACATAAAGAATGCAATTTTATAACCTATTTGACTTTACCTTTTCTATCTTTTCTCATTCCTTTCCGCATCCAAATTTTACTTCTATTTAAACAAGAAGCATGCACAATGAAAGGCACTTCAGTAAAGCAGCTGATAAAATGTAAATTTCCAAGACCAGCAAAATAATGACCTCTCTTGTTAGAATGTAAGATTATCTATTTACTTATTCTTTAACTTCAGGCAAAGAATTGAAATCCTTCACCAATTCTTGTAGTTTTAACAAATTGAATAGGGTACACATGCTTCTTTTCTCGTCCGATCACAACATTGCGGCTCTTTATTTTAGTATAGCTTGTGCATATACAGATTCAATTCTTTCTACTACATGGATTTTTACAAGCTACTCATCTTTTATCTTAAGTTACATACAATCTGTCCGAATCCATAATTTAGAATGAAATCAACCAGCAGAACAAAAATAGCATACTTGCACCTTCTTAATGAATCAAAGATTGTTATCATATAACTCAATCTGTCTTGAATGATACATGAAACAGATGAAATTCTTATGATTGAAACAGTAATGCTATATAACCTCTTTGGCTTGAACAATCTCTTCTAACAACAAAGTTCCATCTAACGCCATGACAGCATCAACGCCAAAGCTCAACCCTGTGTTGTATACATAATCAAATAGCCACATTAATTATGTCAGAATTTCATAGAGCCATGTTTCAAAGAGCAAGGTTTACAACTTTACAGTACTTCAAGCATATTAGGCTAACGATGAAATAAATCAGTTAGTCTTTCAGCAGATTTGGAAAGACTTCTTTCTGGAACTCTAGTCACACTTGGATGAATTTTCTTACAGTTCATCTCAATAGTTGTAAACCAGTGAAAGATATCTTCTGAACCCAAAGAATCGAAATCTACGACATGTGGAAATGCTTGCTCTCTGTTTCTTTTCTAAACTCACCATCAATTTCTAAATGGGGTGCTATTCAGTTCGCGTGTTTTTCAACATAATTATATTTCTTATCGAAATAAAAACCTCATTAAGACCAAAGAAGCTGCTCAACTGTCTTCTTTACTTATTTCATCACACTGAACTACAAAATCAAAAAACCCTTATAATCCATTACTGGCTCTCCACTATCTCCCATTGAATTCAAGCAACAATCTTCAAATTCTTCTGTGAGAGGGCTCTAGGCCTTATGGATAATTGCCAGATTGTTTCTCAACAAACAAGCTACAGTACAGCTCTTTTCCATTCACAAATATCCCAACATTCTCAATGTATAAGGATGTATGATGCATCTCTTGAATGTGAAATATGGGAATATTTATGCATAGTCTCAACATATTTTTGGTTATATTTTCCTTGAGATAAATCTAAAACTCCAGCTACATCTCCCCATGAGTTAAAAGTAATTATAAGGACTGTCTTGTTAATTATTTCCTTTTAATCACTCTAGGAGGGTAGGTGTGTATTTAAGCTCCTGTAACCTAGTTAACCAATTTTTGACTTCACATAGAATAGCGTCAAACCAAATTCTGCTTCTCCAAATAAAACTCATAGCACTTCTAAGCATCCATAATTTCACCTCAACCATTCCACTCTAAAGCCCATAAACTAGCAGAGTTAACCAGTTTAACCTAATATCTGCCCACCCCAATTGGTCGGTGATCGCAGGTTGACATCAATCATATCATAAAACTAATCAAATATATTAAGATAAGAAGAAAGGGGAATAGACAGTACGCAATCAGATAAGACATACCCGTGTTAAATTCTTCTGGCAATGTATCAAAATATAACTTATGCTTGGAATCCTGGTTGTGCTTCTCCTTCATGCTCCACAATAGCAACATTGTCTCTGCAGAAATCCCATCAATTTGCTCCAAGATTGGGAACTACCTTGAATAAAATGTGATTAATCTCATGCACCATATTGAACATGTAGAAATTTGGGTCTACAAATAGGATAATATATGAAGTGGGTAGGCTCATGAATACCTACTAGCTTAGTAAATCACCGAGAGGAAATGGAAAGGTAACATGATTAATTTAAAGAAGAAAAGGGAAAAAAAAAAAAGAAGGGTGATTGGTGCCAAAAAAAAAAAAAAACTATGGCAACTATAGAACATTGTCCACTTTTAACACAGCTCATCATCCTTCCTAGCTAAACTTAAATATTCTCAACTACATAACACTAAATATCTCTATCTATGTCCTTGGAAAACCCAGAGGGACCAATATTGATCAAGGATTAACCATTATTGGTTATATTAAATCCTATGCAAGTGCAAAACTCAGCCTACAAATCTCAAAAAGCAACCTGTAGTCACCTGGATACTGCACATTTTGAAATTTTGATGAAGAAACAGTTGTTATTCAACCTTAAAGAGCCCAAAATTATCAACATGTGATCCTCTTGCTCTTAGAACACCAAAATATGCTCTCTCTCTCTCTCTCTCCCCCCTCCCTCCCTCCCTCCCTCTCTCTATATTTTTTTTTTCATTTTTTTTTTTTTTTTTCTCACCGTCCAGCCTTTTTTTCATTTTTTTTTTTTAATTCATGCATAATATTAAAGAGTTGATTTCGAAGAACAGAAAATAGATACAGGAGAACTACATTGAAAGTCTTTCATAAGCATAAAGCAATATAAGATACCATGTCAGATTCATGTAAAAGGTCCTCAGAAATGATGACAGATAGAGGAATCTCCAGAGCAATATCTCCAACTTCTATGTCTTCTCTCGCTATTGCCCCTCTTCCAGCTCCTTCAACATCTAGATAAACCAAGAGAGGAAAATTTAAGAACTAAACGTAATAAGATTTTCAAGGTTAACATTCTCACTTCCTCTTTCCGCAGAACGTAGTAATTATAAGGAGCTTCTTACTGTTTCTAAAACTTGCTTCCCTAAATTTTATTGGGAAGAAACGAAGGGGGGTATTAAACAATTCTTACTTACTAGCTATATCTAATTTTGTCTTAACACCATTCTTCACACCCCATTCTAAGAGACACTTTTCCTTGTCACTGTTAGAATCTTTAAGAATTCTTGTCTCTTCACCAATTCTCTTTCCTAGTTCATGGATCCTATCAAGAGTCACATCCCTTAGATTTTGCAGTACATTTATCGTTGCATATTTGCCACTGGACAGCGCCTTGTCAATGACCTTGAGGATTGAATCTAGAGCTTCCAGCTCATTCCTCAGACCAGCAAAACCCCCTAGATCAATGGCATCTTCACTGAAATAAAGTTCTACCTGCAACATTGTAATTCACCATCCAATGTTAGTTCTCATATGAATTATAACCCAATCTCAACAACTAGGAGGCACAGGATTGGTCCAAATGCCCGCGGCCAGGGAAACAGTTGTCCACAATGTGTGTATGTGTGGGTACGTCCACTTATTTGAGCAATGTTATACATGCATATGCCCTATACATATATAGTCAAGAAGATGAAATTCGAGAGATATTATTTATCTAGGGAGAAAACGAAATCAACAATGATAAATTGATAGTGAATCTGGACTTTGCAATTTCTACTAATTATTAAACAGTAACAATCAAATCTTAACAATAATAACTAGAAAACTAACCAAGGCAGCCAACATTGTAGTAAGTCAAACTTCAACTCCAACAATTGTCCACAGTATCTATATTTTAATGACACACGCATACATGCACTTTTATACATCCATATACACATATATTGCCAATAGCTGTACAAAATATATAGTACAAAACACATATATAGAGAAAGAGGAAGAAATGTCTATTATAAAGTTATAGAGTTGTAAATATCAATTAATTTCTACTTTGTCATCTCCTTTTAGAAAGTTTTTCCTTTAACCCCATAGGGGTTAAAATCTTTGCATATATATTTTGCTATCCATGTCATAAACAAGAAGTTCACAAATTTGGTATGAGTTTGCAGATTTAGAAATGGAGATTACCTCGTCTAAGTTTATGATTCTTGCTCGTTGAAGCATCATATCCAAGAAAGAGGTTAACTGATCAGGAGTAAAGGAGCTCCTAATGCTCATTGATCCTTCTGGATCAAAACCCATAACCTCTAGTATTTTCTAACAAAAAAATAAAAAGCGATATCAGGTTATGAAAAAAAAAAAAAAAAAAAAAANCGTTCGCATATAAAACACTTAAAAAAAAAAAAAAAAAAAAAAACCATTAAATGGATAATAGCTACTTCATTACAATTTTACAGCATAAATATATTTTTTCCATAGAATTCATAATCTTACCTTCTTTTTACCCAAGAAAGGGTCTCCTTTAGAAAGCTCAAGAACCAATTGAACATCGTTGTCAATCTCAGAAGTATCCCCTGCCATATTCTGTACGAATAATCAAATATAGGATTTTTTTTTTTTTTTTTCCTTTTCAATTTGCTCATTTACTATGCAGTTTCTAATAGATATGTGAAGAATCAACTAATCAATATACCAATATTTAAAACCTAAGACAAGACAGACATGAAGATTTTCTCACCCAGAAAATGATAAATAAACAAGAAATCAAACTTAATTAAAGAAAATAAAAACCCCACCAAAATATGAATCACTTTTCACTTCAACTCTTCTAAACATTCAAGACCCTTATTTACATATATAAGTATATATAAATTGGCTTGTAAAGTTTTGGGTTACCTTGTCGATATTCATGGAGGAAAGAACTAAAAGAGAGCGGGAAGAAAGTGTCGAGCGGCTTGAAGAGAAGTGAGAAAGTGAACTCCTTAGAAATATGTTTGGCTTAGCTCGACAATTTTTCAGTGAAAGTAAATAATATTTCAGATTTTTAATCAATTTTAATAAAAATTAATAAAGTGTGTAATTAAAAAGTTGCAATTCTTTTAAAATATGTTAATAAAAATCTCATTAAATTTTTATATTTGATTGAAAAGTTGATTTTAATTTAAGATCACAACATGGTGATGCCGTTCGAACATGTTATCCGCCTCTTGTTTCCAAGAAGATATTTAGGAGACTAGCAGAAATAAGATATCTCAATTTCAATTGTACCATGTGTATATAATAATTTGCATAATAGTATATACACACGATGTGATGAAATATGATCGAATTAGAATTCTTTCAATCAGATAAGAAAAACAATCATAATACATGTGCATCTAGGTTGACACTTAGTTTCACACCTATGAAAGTTGATAGATTTTCATATATTGATTTTAATAACATTTTTTTTCCAAACAATGAGCAAATTATTTATACATAAGAGGGCGTTAAAACAGGGTGTGCACAATGGGTTAATTCAAGGAAAAAAAGATTTTCCATCTTATTTTGACACATCATCTTTATGTAATTCATTATGTAACTCGTTATGTTTATGTAGTATTATTTTCCCAATTTATTGATCCTATTTATTTTATTTTATTATTTTAAATTGGAATCCTAAAAAATGAAAATTAGAAAATATAGCCGCACCCACTTGGATTGGACCATATACAATGACCAGAATAAATAGCCCATTTAAGTTAAACTCATCCATTGGCCCAATCCACCAGTGACCCAGCTAAGTATAGGAATGACAAAAAAACTCGTCAACTCGAGTAGCTCGAGCTCGGCCCGGAAAAAGCCCGAGTCAGGCCTTTTCGGACTCGGTTCCACTAAGCCGAGGCTCGGGCCGAGCTCCATTTTGGGGAATCGGCTCGAGCCCGAGCCGGCCCATTAAAAAAATGAGACAGGCTGCTGCTTAGTTGTCTGCGCACATGCTGTTGCATGTGTGCAGGCAGTTATTTTAGCTGTCTCTGCACAGACAACTTTTTTTTACTGCCTGCGGAGGCAGCACAAGGAAAAAAAACCCGAGCCGACTCGGCTTGGCTCGGCTCGGCTCGTTGACATAGCTAGCTAAGTAAAGGAAATAACTTTTAATTTTCTCTTATCATTTTGATATTTTCAAGAATTTCCTCATATTATTTGGCTTGAAAATTGATTATATACTCGTTCATGTGAGTTGACTTGACTTTAAAAAATGTATGATTGATAGAAGTTAAATTTTGAATTTAACGGCTCCATAATCTCATATAGGAATGATAAAAAAGTTCGACGGCTCGAACTCGGGCTGTGTCCCATTTTGGGGAGTCGGTCCATACGAACTGCATTGTATTAAATAAAGCAGCTGCCTCACGCACAAGCAGCTAAAAATAGCTGACTGTTTTGAGCAGTTATGCCTATTTTAGCTGTATAAGGGGGAAAGAATAAAAATAAATAAATAAATCGAGTCGATTCGACCCGTTAAGGCTCAAGTTGAAAGCTCAAACAGAACTCGAGTAGGAAAAAGTTCGAGCAGAGCCCGAACTTTTTTTTTCTGCTCATTGACATAGATAACCTCGTGTGATTTCTAAATATATACACGAGAATGGAAGTTATATGTGCAAGAAATTTGTGCATGAACTTAGTGCCAAGTTGAATAGGTTCGAAAACCCGTTTTACCTTATTATTATCTCAAAGTTGGTTCTTGGGGCAGTGGTGAATATAATACTAATGCATGTTTGCTTTAGACGTTGAAATACTTCATTTAAAGTTTAAAATTTAAGACCATATAAAGAGGGTACTAATCAATTTTTTTAGATTTTATATATATTCAACTTCACACGTTGGAGTCTTACAATGTTGAATCACATCATTTAAAAAATTATTGTATTTGAGAGGAAATTTATTTATTTAAACTTTTATTCAACATAGAACTTCACACGGACGTAGTCAAAAGACTAACATGTGTAAGCATACTTCTCTTAAAAGGGTGGTGGATGCAACTCTATTTTTATGTTTTACCGCGTCAAACGATCTCATTACAAGTTTAAATCATTTTAAAATATTTACTTGAATATAGATTTCATAAACACCCAATGTCTCTCATCTCAAAGTATAAACAAACTATATTCAACCGTATGATTATTCCTAGAAACATCCTCTCTTGTTTTTCATTCTCATTCCCATTCATTTGTTAAATCAAGAAAAAGACATTGGAACCATAGATAAACCGAAACAACGATGTAGATCGACTAGAAAAAATGTCATCATGTCTACTTTGTGAGTTTGCATGAAAACTCCAATGGTTTAAAACAAATGAAATGACTCCCTATTCCAGTCTAAAAATTCATTATGAATGAACATCTCATCATCGTCACATCATACAAATTGACATAATTTGAAGTGGAATAGAGAATATATTGTTCATCATAATATGCATATTTAGTATAAAATACTGGATAAGATTAAAGGGTACTGTAAATATGATGGTGTAAACGAAATTAATTGCGTATACTTACCAAATCACGTTAGAGGTGTTGAATAATTATTTTCTAAATTTCATGAATCAAATGAAAACTTAAACGAAAAAGGCAAATACGTCTTTATAACTTGTTAAGAAAATAAAAATAAAAAAAAATCAAATTTTCTCATCATAAGAGGAGGCTGATAGATCTATCTGCTTTTGCTTCTAAATCTTTCTATATCCAAAATAAGATCATCTGTTCGGCTGTTTCCTCAAATGTTTCATCAAGTAATCATGAATCTTGTCTACAAAGCCAAACCATGCTATTTGTACCAAAAAGTTTGACGACTTTTTTAACAAAATGTCACTTGACGGCCCCCTTATCAAACATTTTGGTATAAGTTGAATTATTGCTACAAAGCCTCTCACCTTTGTCAGCAGTCAACGGCTGCGTTTGATTTCGTACAAGACAACAAGAACTAACAAATTTTATCACATATTTATTTTTATTAATATCTACTTATGCACAATTCAACGTACCGAACATTCCCTTAACATCCGAACTGAATTTACGTTTTCAAGCTTGCCACCTGAGCAATTTTCGTGTATAGATGACGCCGAGATTTGAGTTCATAACATTTGCCCGAGTGCACTC
The DNA here is from genome assembly GCA_903798255.1 of Fraxinus quadrangulata. Classification (NCBI taxonomy): domain Eukaryota; kingdom Viridiplantae; phylum Streptophyta; class Magnoliopsida; order Lamiales; family Oleaceae; genus Fraxinus; species Fraxinus quadrangulata. Next base: position 130,998 of record CAIGRB010095754.1, on the reverse strand, counting down.
TTGCTGTTGATTTTCTTCTAAAGCTAGTCCCGACTATCGCTATCACTTTCTTTTATACACCTGAGCTCTTAAGGTCTAGTTTTGCAAATTTGATGCATCTCACTTTTGAAGGCGAATTGGCCCGAGCTTTTCACTGGCCAGGTTCTACCGGGACTAGTGCGTCTAGCCACTTTGGCACTATTACATATTGTAGAGATGGCTAGAGTTTGGCCTCACTCGAAATTGAAATTCCATTTGTTCTCAATTCAATACTCAAATGTTGATGATGGCTTCAAAACATATTCCAACTTTAGAAATTATACGATATCTTGCAAAATATCATTCTAAAAATAATTACAAACTGATTCGGAAATTTCTAGTCTAAACTCTCATTATGTCTAATATACGAGTACACCATTTATAGAGTTGTAAAATGGATTGAGTTATCCATTTGGCATGAAGGATGTCACCAAATTGTAAAGTTCAAGACGAGAAGATGTTGTCAAAAGAATAAGGAGGGAACCCTCCTCCTAAAAAGGCTATAGATTGGTTGCTATCTTCTTCATCTAAAATCTTAATCTATTAAAAATCGAACAAATAAATATTTTAAATTGAAACTTCAACACCGTATACATACTTGTACAGATACTGATACTGTACAGATGACAAAATATTAGGCTCACTGAAAATTGGAAGAGCAGTTTTATACAGCGTGTTGAAAAATATCGTTGTAAAGATAATTGCAAACCGATTTTGGCAATTTCTAGTCTAAACTCCCAGCATTTCAAATCTAGAAGACGGAATAGATTGTGCCGCGGTTCAACCAGTCTTGGAGAGTCGAGCTTAGCTCTTCGGGCCAGTTCTTCGTGCCCGACTTTCTGTTTTTGGCACATAATTGTCTAGAACCCCGAAAAATTTTAAAAATATATGTTTGGTCGACTCGGGCCATCTTACATGTATAACCATGTGCGGCGCCCCTAGGTGTAATCACATCTCAGCCAGCTAACAATACATATTATTGGTAAAACCAGTATGTTATACAATGAATTTTATAGGACATAACAGCAGCATGTACTAGAATAATATGAGGCAACAATATAGGTTCAAATTTAGGAATTACATAAAAAAACAAATGTAACCGAACAGACCACAATGCAAATAAGCTAATCTAAGCAGGCAAGTATATGTTTGCATTTCCATGATTATCAGGCACCAAACTGTCTTACAATCTTTTGATTATTCAGTTGCTCCATCAACTCCAGTCTAATATTGTATATCAAAGATACATTTAATAATTGTTCTCCCCACATTTCTTGCAACTTTCTTGCAATAGATCACAATCTTGAATTGGACTATCTAAAGCCCGCTTCTCCTGCTCCTTGTCTTCGTCCTCATTTGTGTTCATTTTCCTCAGTTTCATCCGTTTCCTCTTGGCCCTCGTCTTCAATGCTTCCAACAATTCCTTCGCGGCCTTATCCTTATTGCGCCAGCTCTTGATCAAGACCTCACTAATGTCGGCCGGTGTCATTTCCGCCTCATCAATCACACCCTCCAACTCCTTCAAAACTACTACATCCAATTGATCATCCTCGCATCCCAAATAATTCTTGAAAAGAATCTTTAATGCTGAAAAAGAACAATAACTCATATGTATATGCATGTCCATCCTCCCACTCCTCAACAATGCTGGATCAAGCTTCTCAACATGGTTCGTCGTAAACACAAAAATCCTCTCATTCCCACAACAAGACCATAATCCATCAGTAAAATTCAATAACCCCGAAAGGGTTATCGTATGTCCACCATCCTCACCCCGATTAGATCCCGGTAGATAGTCAATTTTTCCAACCCCGTTCTTATTCCTATTAGTAAAATTGATAGAACAATCTATATCCTCAATAACAATAATCGATTTCGAGCTGGTTTTCATCAGTAACTTCCTCAATTCGGAATTCGCATTCACTTCAGTCAATTCAAGATCATAAATATCATATCCAAGATAATTAGCCATGGCTGCAATCATGCTAGATTTTCCAGTTCCAGGAGGACCATATAATAAATACCCTCTTTTCCACGCTCTCCCAGTTCTTTGATAGAAAGACTCTCCATTAGCAAAATCCAAAATATCAGCCATAATTTCAGCCTTTTTCAAAGGATCCATTGCAAGTGTATCAAAAGTACTGGGATGCTTAAAGGGTACAGATTCCCAAGGGTGGCCTCGAGAATCTAATGAACCACCATGTGAATTTGTGTAAAGCAAACGATCTTGGTGATTTCTACGTAAATCTTTAGCCTTTTCCATGACGAAATCTAAATAGGATCCCAATACTACAATCTTGTCCTTATTCTTTGCACGTAGAATAAACACTCGTTTCTCCTCTGGCAATGGCCGCCAAGAAAATGTTTGTGTTTGCTTTTGAGTAATAACATGTTCCCACACGACTTTTACGCCATTGTAGGAATCTACTAGGAGATTGTTGTTCGAAAGGCTGAAAGTGATTGAGCTCGAATTCAGGCCGCGGTTGAGGCTGAGGCTGGTGGCGGAAGTGGCTGCTAAGCTGCTGAGATAGAGCTGCACGGCGTTGTACAGCTCGTTGGTGTTGACGCCGTCAATTTCTGTGATGTCATAGTAGCAGAACGATGTGAAAAAGTTGAAAATTTTGTGAAAGGATTTCAATAAGGCAAAACGGAGTTCTGATGGGAAGATTGTGTATAGAATGGTCTGGCAGAGTGCCCAAAACCCCATAATTGAAGTCACGGTTGTCCAAAACTCCTTCATTTTTCAATTTTTCTTCTTGCTTGAATGTTTTTAAGGAGAAACAAGTAAGTGTGTGTGTGTGTGTGTGTGTGTGTGTGTTGAGAGGAGAGACTCATTATGTGAAAATGAGAGACGGATAGTGCTTGATTTATAGAGGAGATTCATGGGATTATTAAATTCTTGAATATGTAAGGCGAGAGATGGGTTATGCTAGATTTGTAGAGGAGATTTCAGATTCATGAGCTTATTAAAAATCTTGAATATAAGGCAATACTTCTAGACATATTTCTAACAAAATAGGGTAAATTTCATTTAAACTTTAATTAGTCTCGGTTGTGTTTTTGAACTTCGCCTTATTTTTAAATTTCATAACTTTGTCATATTTCGCCACTTATCATTTCCCAAACTAAAAAGGCAAAACATTTCTAACAATTCTATAACATGACATAATAGTGATTAATGATTTGAAGCTTAGTATTCAACTAAACAAATTTAATTTAGAGATGGAATCAAGATTTCACATAAAGTTCAATGATAGCACAAGAAATTTACCCAACGAAATAAGGATACTCACTATTTATATTATTATTTGAATTAGTATATGCATAGGAGGTTTTATGGGACATGAGCAAAACGAAAGTTAGGGTAAGGGTGTCAACTTTGTCAGCCGAATTGAGCAAGCCCAATATTTTTTGACGTTCGAATTATTGGTATATTTAAAATGTTCTTTCTTAATTAAATCATGTTAGGTAACACGTTTTCTTAGTAATGATTAAACATAACATACACTTTAAAGGTGAGCATGTTCTCCAACTAAAAGTGCCAAAAAAAAAAAAAAAAAGAGAGAGAGAAATTTACCTCGTTTGAAGACGGATGACCAATGTAAAAAGATCAAAAAGTTACACTTCTAGCAATCAAGTCATACTTCCTGTAATCATACGACAGGTGTAGTATCTTCCCTTGGTACATTTTGAATATGTAAGGCCAATCATGTCTTGTGTGCATGACCCAATAATTTTTTATTAATTGGTTACTTTTCATTCGAAAGACTTGAAAAACTTTTGTTGAATCTAATTTAAGCCCGATTTGGTGAAAATTAAAATCTAAATTAAATTCAATAATTAATTTTAATAACATATTTTCTAGAACTCATAACTTTTCAATCATACATTTCATCAATTTTCATTAAAAATTATTAAAAATTTGATTTTAATCTCTATCAAAATGGGGCTCAGTGTTTGTGCTGGAATTCAAGAGTTTATACTGTGCCATTTAAATGTTAATGGCTTTAGCCCACCGTTTGGCTCCCATTATTTCACATTAAATTATAATTTATTTTTCTATATTTTTTTATTAATCACATATTTTTTAATAAAATAATATTACATGTAAACCCAAAAAAATTTCTTTCTTTTTTAATCATATATTTTTAAAAAAATTATTATTTCTCTTATTATAATGTGAAATAATAGGGGAAAATGGGGGCTTACCGACTTTACATCTTTAAGACGGGATGAGGCAAAAGATACTTTCCAGACCGAAGAAGATTGGCTAGCTGGCATGCATGAGAGAAATACGAGCAAGTACAAGGAAAAACATCACAAGAAAAGGTTTTTTATTTTTATTTTTTCTAGTACACTTTTTATTGGAAAAAGTGTACTATGGTACACTAAAACACCAATTTGGTTGGTGTAATTTTTTAAGTAAGTTTTTCATTATTTCTATTTTCCCCTTCATTTTAGATTAGAACAAAATTTAATTCATATTATATTTTTCATTATTGTTGGATTGTTTATGTCACTAGATCATACAAGTGGTAAGAAGCTAAAACAAAACCTTAATTAATTAATCAAATAAATCTGAAATCTGGGCTACATTAACAAAAAATATTAATTTTGCCACGAAAAATATAAATATATAATTCATAATTTAATATTATAATACATAAATCTTTATATGTAAAGTGATTTTGCAAGGTTAAAGCTGCAAAGTTGGATGTCCTTTTAAGACGGCCTCAAACGGCTGATAAAAGCCTGCATTAATTTAATAAATAAATCTTGGTTTTAACGAGCTAATGGAGAGAGTAGGTATCCATGATAATTCATTAATTATACTCTTCAACTACTACATACAGTGCTTATCATGAACTTGTTTGTGCCGCAAAATTGTCTCGAAGCAACGTCAAAGTTAAGTGGTAAGAATCTTTCTTTCTTATCACCGATGGATTGGTGTTGGTTGTTGAAGCTCCACATAAATAATGGTGTCAGTCATGTACTCTCTTGGCATTAAGTTTACTAGCATCGACTAATAGAATAGTCTACTGAAAATAATTTTCGAAGTACATAATTAATTATAAATAAAATGAACTTTAGTGAATGATATATTTGAAATACAAGTAAAAGTTACTGAAATGTTGAATTTTTCAAGGGTCCCTACTCTTTTCTAAGTGTGAGATTTATGTTTCGATCATTTTGTTTGTGCCACCAAATGTCCCCAGCCTATCTACATTCTCTGCTTGATGTTACAACTCGATGGAAAAATTCTATACAAATAGTAAAAAGTCATGCAATAGACACGTGATAAATGATTGATGGGTATAATTATCAAAAAAATAATCTTTCCCATTCCAAAAACTAAGGACCCGCTCTCTTTACCATTTTTAAACCGTTTTCTATTTTTGATTTTTCAAAACAGTAAAAACACGTTCTCTTTCTTAATTTCAAACTATTTTTAAAACAATTTTTCAAAATGTCAAAAGAACACATTTTCAACAATCTCAAAATGAACACTAAAAACACAAAACACAAAGTGAATTCAAAACTCAAAACTCAAACACAAAAAGAACTATCCCTAAACGATTGACTATTAATTGACTTATATTCAGACCATTCACATTCTTGCAACTCATTGGAAGGGTTTTGTTATAGTGACACAATAGTCACGTATTGCCAAGATTTTAACAAGGGTTTCATTCCAAAGTTTGGCCAAGATCTTCATGGTTTCGGTCGAGTTGGGATATCATGTGCACAATTTAAAATGTTGCAGGACACAGGGTGACACAAACAAAAGATCTGAGACGTGAATATCTCATTTAACAAAGGTTGAGGACCTTGGAGGAATTTACCTCTTCTCTTCCCCAATAAATTTCATATTTAACGGATTAACATGGGGTTTCGTGGTGTTTGGTCCCTTCCCTTTAATTTTCCTCGTCTTTATCTACATGCCTACACTCAAATCGTTTGTTTGAGTCAGATTGTACGTGTTAGAGCCATAGAATGGGACAATGAGAGTCACAACTCAGAAGCCGAGGTTACGTGCATGCATGAACTGTTTATATCAGAAAATTCTGACCCCTCCTCACTGTAAAGTGTAACCAACTCAAAACCCTACGTAAAACTAAACTAGTACTTGAGATATCGTTTTAGAGAAGAAAGGCTTCTCAGCCAATTACAAAGCAGCCATTTCTCGACTTATTCGAAATAAATTAAGCGCCTATTTGAGCTTTATTTTTTTTTTCAAACTCATTTTCAACCACACATTCTTTCAATAAAATAATTTTATATATAAACTCAAATCTTTTTTCTTACTTTTTAATCACACAATCTCAAAAAATCATTTTTTACAAAATATATTTTCAAAAATGGGGCTAAATAAGTTTTCGATGTTAAAATTCTATATGACTGAAGACATGTAATTAATAATACCCTAAACAGTTACTGTTGATGACACTGGAGTGACTAATTGGAAATGTTTATAAACCGTTCAAAATAAAAATGAATAAAAATGTCATTTAAGCTATTTGTACATTAAGTTTGACACCCTTGTTGATAGATAGGTGACGTGACAAGATTGTGATGGTTGGATTAAATGTGTGAGATGTGAAAGATGGTATGAAATTGTACAAAGTGTAAATTCAGTAAACTATGGTGTAATCCAGGATATACATGTAGCAGATTGTAAGAATGTATAGATAAAAAGTGCTTCGAAGGTTTATAAACACTTTAGAAACATTAGCCAAACTTCAAAGAGTGCAAATCGATCCGGAGAAAAACTATATAGTGCATATAATTACACTTGACGAATTTGTGATGAAAGTATTGTTGGGAAATAGTTTTATATTAGTGAAATGGGTCAACATTGAACCCAAATTTCAGTGGGACTCGTGCCTTAATTTTAACGAAACCTAGCATATTCACGTTCTACTCCACAAGAGGATTAACGTGATATATTTATTTATCGAATATCATTTAGTATTGAATGAATTATTTAATGTCAAAGTAACACACTTAGAACTATAAACTAGTGAACAATTTGATTTATTGAAAATTCTCACATACTTATCCTACATATGAAAGTTAGGAAACTTTTGTGTGGTTTATATAATGTAAGGTTGGGATTGAGTTTGAACCTCAAGTGGTACAAATTGTTTTTGAAAGGGATGAGACATATATCCTATTAGATTCGGTCCTAACCCCACGCGCGCATCGCCGTCCGTCGAGTCGGGTCGGGTCGGGTCGGTCCTTGGACTATATTAATTTTTTGGACAAAATTTATTTAAATTTTTTAGTAATTAATCAAATTCTTTGGTACTTAATGATATTATTTTTATTTGCTTATTTTCGGGTAATTTTCTGTCTGGATGGACTATTAACCGACTGAACAGCCGACTGTTAACCGAACATTGTTGTATGTTCGGGTTTTGGGGACTGTCTGAACAGTGACGACTATTCTAAAAAGGCTTGAAGGTTGTTCGAATGACCACGAACAAGTCTATAAATAGCATGCCCCACTACCAGAAAAATTACACAATTTTCATTGCAAATTTCTCTGCATTGAATCACATTATCCCTTCTCTCGTTTTGATATTCTCAAGTGAATACACTTCATTGAATTTGTAGACGAAATTCATTTTATCCTGGAAAACGATTGTTGAACACCTTTAGCACCTTTGAAGGCAGCAAATTCTTTAAGGAAATATCGTGAAGTCGGTGGACTCGAATTGTTTTTGTTGATCATACTATTACGCTATGCAGATTACATTAAGGTGGTTCTGTCATATTGTTTTATATTCCGTTAACAACAAGTAAGACTGAAAAAGCCATTAAGACCATGGTTTACCAAAAAAAGAAGAAGAAAATCATGCAAAAAGGAGGGAGAACTTACATAATACAACCATTACACAACTATAGTTCAATTCAAATCAAAATTCAAACAATACTGAGAAAAGTTTCATTGGTCATCACATCAAATGCCAAGAATTTGATTTAAATTTGACTAGATAACAAAATTGCTACTATAAAATCAGTTAATGGCAACGATTACATGCAAATTATAGCACCATTTCCTGAGGGAATAGACAGTAACCTAGAAGAGACATGCTCTGGAAGAAGAGAATATGACCACCCTAGAATACAAACGTAAAAGATGTCAACTAACCCACCATGAAATGAAAATCTATATATTTAAATTATATGAGATTTTGATACGTTGAATCGTCTTATCTACAATATTAAATGTTAAGAGAGATGACAACTTGATTTATTTAGTATACTGATTTCAACATGCCCTCTCAAGTGCAAGGCTTGAGACGTGCATGACTGCATGTTTACTTGCATACCTGGTTGAACCATAAGTCTTAAACTTCGGAGGAGACAATTGTAGTTATTTACTTTCTTGTCAAGTTGATGTCACAGTAGATATTGACGAAAAAAATAATACTAATTAAATATTCCTAATGAAAATTGAACCAAAAGAATATCATATTACGCGATTGATGGGTTATTTTGAGAGGATGCAGATGCATAGCATATATGTCCGACTTACTTTAGGGTAGGGATGTCAATGAGCCGAGCCGGCCATATAAGCACGAGCTCGGCTCGACTCGTTACTCGTGGGCCGAGCTCGGCTCGACCCACGAGCTCGTGGTTCACGAGCCGAGCTGAGCTCGGCTCCTGTGCTCGTCCAAAAAAAAAAAATTTGACGAGCCGCTCGTAAAAAACAACTAGCCCGAGCGGCTCGTGGCTCGTAAAAAACGAGCCGAGCGATCGAGCCGACGAGCCGCTCGGCTCGTTTGCCACCTCTACTTTAGGGCGAATAAGAAATTGTTAGAAGTAATTATCTAAAATTATTACCAACGTAAATAGTTATATGTCGTCATCATTTATAATCGAAATGGCTATTTAATATATATGTCTTTTGACATTTTATGTTTAAAAGAATTCATGTGCGCCAAATATCAAAGTTTAAAGACCTTGAAATCAAGAAAGTCAGAAGGGAATTCGAGTTCTCCAAGATGTAAAGTTTGGGGATTGCAGCTGTGAATTTTCAAAAAGAACATCCTTGTACTAGGGGCCGATGTAGGTGGACTGGGCTGGGCTGGGCCGGGCTGTACACCGGTCCATTCCCCAGCCCATTTAGTTTTTTATGTGTAAAAAAAATTTTTACACAACTTTTTCTTAATGTGTAATTTTTTTTTTAACCGGGCTTGAATACACCATTCTCTGTTATATCCGACCCATCAATTGTTCCCAAATGTCCTTTCTTCGTTTCTTCCAATTATGTTCTCAAAACTAAGCCCTTTTTAGAGTCTTAGCTTGATTTTTTTTTTTTTTGTTTCATTTCGATTCTGAATACGGCATTGCTTTATACAGGACTAGTGGGATCACTTTGATAGGAAGGAGATGCATGACATATTCGTCACGTCAATTAAGGACAAATGAAAGATTATTAGAACTAGTGCTATAAAAGCATTATCAAACATAAATAGTTTTATGTTGTAATCAACAATTTAAAGAATATTGTAACATTATTCTGATATTGTTCTTTACTTCACAATTTAGTGAATGATGTATATTACCTATGGCAACAGAGACATATCTTTCACATTTATGTCTTCTTCAGTTATAATCTTGTCGAATACTCAGACAATGAACATTCTTATTTGAAAGCTTTAAATTATTTAGATTCACGTGCGGAATTATACAATTAAAAGTAAAAAAATATTTTTAATTTTTTCTAGATGATTAGATCAAATAAGTTAATATATCATAAATTTGAATACAATAATCAATAATTAAAGCAGTAAAAAATACCAAAAATGATCACGGAGAAATTCCAAGTGAGTAAAAATTTCGGACATTTTGTGAATTAGTAATTTATTATAAATCGAAACAAACTTACAGTTAGTGGTGGCAAACGGCTTGGCTACTCGACTCGTGAAAAGTTGACTCGTGCTCATCAAATGACGAGTCCAAACACGAGCCGAGCGGGCAACTCGCTAGGCGAGCCGAGGGCGAGCCAACTAGCTCGCTGCTAGTGGGCTCGTCTTGGCGAATGGTTAATTTGTTTTTTAAAGGTTTATCTTAAAAACAATTGACAAGCTCGCGAGCGGAAGGTTGGCTCGGTCCACGAGTCACGAGCTCACAGGCCGTTGTCGGTGGTTGAATCTTGGAATCAATTAATGTTTTGGAACTTCAAATGAATGATCTCTATGAAATAAATATGATTCAACATACTTTTGAACGGTTATATGATATGATATATATAGGGAAAAGTATTTGGGATAAAAATGGATTGAACAAAGAAGTGTTTGAAGCAAAACAGAATTTTAAACGTGGACTTGTCGCTGGAGCCAGCGATAGGCAAGCAGGAGGTGAGCACTCGTCAGTATTTTTATCATAATTTCCTCTCCTAATATCCGATTGGGGTGATTTAAAATGTATTGAAAAGCTCACTCAAAAGGCCTACAATTATTCTAGATGTAACCTTGTTCAAATTTCAATGTTTTATGTGCAAAAATGCGTTGTAAGTTGTGATTAAGAATTTGGAAAATAACTTGTGTTGTTCTTTGGCACTCTTTAAATTTCTGATTTCATTCACTTGATCATATATGATCTTTTTAGACATTTTGGACTCCTTCAATTACTATACTACTAACCCTAATTCTTTTGACTTTAATTAAAATTTAATAACTTATTTTGACTTTAATTATAATTCGATAAACTCCTAATAGAATTTAACTAGGACTTGATTTTGACTAGGAAAATTACAAATTACAAAATACAAATTTAAAAATTGCGAATTATGATTTGACTTTAACATTATTGGAGTTGAAAAGCAAAAAATAAAATCCAAACGCCATATTGTGGGAAGGAATCTTGCACATATTTTATTCAAGAAATTCAAATGGCCCATATAGGGGACCCCACATAACTAGATGTCACCACGTTAGATTATTATTCAATTTTTCTAAATGAAAAAAAATAAAAATAAAAAAAAATCGAATCCCAACTCATATATGCATGTAAAGTCAACCCCTCGCTCTCTCTAATATTTCTATATAATATATGCTCCCAATACTAGCCAAAAATTTGTCTTCAACTATTATACAAGCTAAAAACCCTACTGGGTAAAGCAAAGTTTCTCTGAATCTTTCTCCTAAGTTCTTTGCTTCTGCTTCTCTTCTGCCCAATAAATATCATGAATAATGAACCCAATCCTTCTCTCACTTTAAGTTTATCAGCAATCGAGCTCAACCTCGAACCGAAACCTGACCCTTCATCTCTTCCTCGATCGTCGTTGTCTTCACCCAGGGTCGAACCCCGAGTTTTCCCCTGCAACTACTGCCGGAGAACGTTTCGCAGTTCCCAAGCTCTTGGAGGACACCAAAATGCTCACAAACTCGAGAGAACCTTAGCCAAGAAAAGCAGAGAACTAAGTTCGAGTTTTCGGCCTTACGAAGGATATAACCAACGGCTTGGATCAAGTTCTAGCAGCCAGAGATTTCGTGGTTATAGGAGAGAAGTGAATTATGATCAGTGGAAAAAGGAATATAAAGCTGATAGTCATGTTCAAGAAGAGCTCAGCCATGTTGATTTATCTCTAAGACTTTGATTTTCCATGCAAAATTATTTAAGTCGAGATGGTAACATGTACTCAAGTCTCATCCCTAATCATTTGTAAAATCTACACTCATAAGAACTTTAGTTGAAAAATGAAATTAGTGTGCACAACTCCTGGTCATTTGTATACTTAAAATAATTTATGTAAGTTTGAGGAACACAACGAAGTAAAATCGCAATTAGCCTTTCAATTCGTTATCGAACTGCAATATCTTCCATATTCATTAATGTCACATCGTTCATCCAACTCATTGGGTTTGCTTTTTGGCTAGCAGGACATCTACGTAACTAATACTAGAGGAAAAGACATTACATGTCAGTTTTGTTGAACGACCATTAGCATGGGATTAAAAAAAAAAAAAAAAAATTGGTGGCCGGGAATGGGGTGGGGTGACATATCTTATCATTTGAATATCATGGAGAAAACGCGTTAAATAAGTCCTTTTCTAATGAGTTAATTGATGCAACATTTTCATAGTTTCTTCAATGTCCTCATTTTCTCTTTCCACAAGTATCAATATAATTATTGCTGAACTCTTAAATTTAAAATTTAAACCAGTGGATATAAAGTAAATTATTTATTTGGAATATTTTTTACACAACGCACAATTTAACGCTCATTAATTGTTTTGGTAGAAAATCTAACACATGAAATTTTCATAAACATATAACAATGTAAAGAATTCGAAGATTTAAGTAAAGTGTCAAATCTCACACTGGAATTTAGGGTTTAGTGCAAACTATGAAAATTTAAGTTACAATTGAAAATTCAAATATTAGTTGTGCCATTGACAATTAAAAATCACAAAAGGATTAGTAGCGAACCTTTCTCAAATCAAATCGAACCATGTGCAAGCCCATGATAGAATGGGCAAGAATTTGTAATGTGAAGCATTATAATCAATCTCGAGTGTTTATTAAGAACAAATGTACATAATTGGGTTCACTAGCTCTTCTACATTAGTAGAAACTGTTATCAAGGCACATATGACTGTGAGCGTAAAGCATGACTTCATAGCCAATGAATAAGAAACACGTGGACAAGCGAATAAAACAGATTCCATTATAAATTTCACTAATCAATAGTTGGCATGTGTCACAAAGATAAAAACACCAATTTTCCTCAAATACCTGGATAGAAATCTATAAATAAGCATAGTCGAGAATTAAGAAAGATATGCAAATCTGAGTGTCCTTGTTTCAAATAGTCATTTCTTTTCTTGCTCTTACTAACGTTGAATCTGTAAGTTTAGGAGAAAAAAACACTGACTGGGTAAAAGAAATTTGTTCATCATTATTCTTAGGTCAAAATGTACAATTACTAATCCAACATTTTGTACGTATGAATGCATGCCAAGTGGATGCATGAAATCGAGCCATATGGCACTTGTGTAATGTCAAAGTAGACAAAGAATGGGACTTTGCCACGTCATGTGCAGCCCCATTATCCCGTAAAAAAGGGTTCAATAAAGACCACTCAAAATTTGTCGAGCCATCATCGAGGAGATTTTCGAAGAATCTAAGTTGGAATGGGGTCTAGAGGAAGCCAAATTGCAAAATTTCCTTGAATCTACTCAACACTTTGGAAAACAAATTTGAGAAAATTTCGATCCAAAGCAAAATTTTCAATTGAGTGTTACGATAACAGTTAGAGCAAATAGACACTCCTTAATACTATTGACTAATACAGGATGAACATTTTGGATTCATTGGACTAAGTTATTTTGTTAGACGCTAAATGATTGTTTTTATCGATTTTTTTTGGGATTTTGGTTCACGAGATGTAGATTTTTTAATAAGATCGTTTTTACGTCGATGTTTTCAAGTATAATAAGATATTTTATATTAAATATAATTTTTAACAATAAAATAAAGAAGTCATAACGTACCTTTTTGTGGTATCATACAATGTACAAATCATTTTAAAAAAAGTTAGTCCTCCATAAGCAAATTTATTAATCCTTGTTAAAAATCAAGATAGCTCATTAATTAGGTTGGAATTAGGGCGCGTCTAGGGCGTGGCATGGCGGGACGGGGCGGGGGTACATCCTTCAATGATAATCAACGATAATTCTATCTGTGAAGTCGTTGGCAATCATCGAAGGTGCTAGGGTCGATAATATGACCAAAAAATCAACGCCTTCATTATATGGGTATTTCTTAAAAACAATAAAAATTGTTCAAAATTACTTTAGTCTCACTTTTTTAGTATCAAACCCGAAACCCAATTCTAAAATTACCCTAAAAATATTTAAAGAAAATATAAACGGGGTGGCGAAACTACCAACCCTGCCTTAAGCGAGGATCAGGGTGGGGTGTGCCCCGCTCCGACTCATTCCATTGCCATGCGTTTAGTCTTTATTATTATTTTTTTAATATTAATTCTGTAATTAAAATATTTTATTTTTTTATTTATGATATTAGAACTGTTATTTTACTTCGGACAAAATTTCCTTCATTAATATTAAAGTTTATATTTCAATTACATTATTTTTAATATTACTAACAAGAGTGTTAAATTATTTGAAATTGTTATTTAACTATAAAAAAATTTCCTAAACCTGATATTCTATTTTTTACATTTTATTTTATTTAAGAAATAGAATTATATTTGTAAATTTAACAAAAAACTCCATTATTAATGTAACATCTACTGTTCCTTGTCAAAATATGGGACCGTCTAATCCATTTGGACTAATTTTCTGATTCATTTCCCACGTTACGTGTTACGTGAAAAACTTAAAAAAATTAAGAGGAAAATCACAAAAGTTATTTGTCTAAATCAAACCCATTAACCGTCTATATCTCCGTTAATTTGTCACATCTACGAAGTAATATTATCAACATCCCACTTGTAAATGTTCCAATCAACATCCATTTTGGGCATGTCATTTCCTTGTATGTCTAACGATAATGTCTTACTTGTGCACAATATCACGTTACAATTGACAATAATTCATCTGATTTGATGCATCAAGCATACATGCATATTATCGTGCAACTAATAACTTAGTTTAGTACACAACAATTACACAACTTTACACGTAATTGGTACATTTGGGGCCCAACGATAGACCAATATGTTGAATATCCAAGAATTGTGAGGACATTAATGTTCTCCACGTTGAAATCCACATACATGAAAAAACGACTTTAATTTAATTAGTAATTCAACATTTTATGGCATCAATTAACGAGGTTGATGATGCTATTTCTCAAACTCGACTTGACAGTAGAATTCTTTAAGATTTCGATACAACATGTGATGCAGGATCAATGCGAAGAAGAAAAGAAGCAAGGAGCCGTGAAGAAAAGGGGGCAAAGAAGAGAAGGGGATGAAGAAGATAACGTGGCTGCAAGCCAACCTCAATTCATCATAATCATTCAACTGCCTTCAATGTTCAATACAATTTATATAAATAGAAGAAAACGAGAAAACCTACTGCATAAAAGGGCCTTGGCCCAGCCCGCTACGACAAGCCCAATAAAAANCAATAACAATAAAATAAATAAATCTGATATCCGCATCAACATGTGTATTAGACTGATTAAAATATATTATTAAACTAAACGAATACAAAATCACATGTCAATTCGGTCTCAATTCATATGTTTGATGAGATTAAATTCATCTCGTGAGTTAGAATATAATAAATTATTTAAACTAATTCATCGCGAATTTCTGCCACTGACTTTGGCGTCAATAAGAATGTTAGTGTTGATGTTACATCTTAATATAAATATCTTATATATTTATATGTTAATTATTAATTTTATATTATATGCAATGACGAGAAGATTGATGGCAACATTATTTTTATTGTCAAAACTTAATTCAATTAAAAAAAAGTATAAAGTTTCATTAACATAATGCAGTTAGTTGTTCTAATCATGTTTAGTAACCTAGTCATTTGTACCAAGATTATTCATGTAACTTATCATGGTACATTTGAAAAAGACACAAAAGACTTTGGGTAATCAAGATTAAAGAAACTCTTTGGCTTATTAATGGGACAGGACATCAAGTTTGTAATAAGAGACGAACACAGAATGTGTCTGCCACTGACATAGGTACCAGGACAAACCTTAATTGCACATAAATCGTGTTTTTGTATCGTGGTTAGAGAGAGACAACCGTTCATTTACATCTTGACCTTATCATGTCTCTTCATATGAGGGGAACATGTTAAAGAGAAGATTTAAATGAATATGTATAGTAGGAATGACAAAAAAAATCATTGAAACCCGATACATGAAGGATCCCATCCCGAACGGGGCGGAGATTGTCCACTTAATCGAGTATTCGGGGTTGGGGACGTGACGGGTATGGGTAACAAGACCTCCCCGCCCCACTCCATTTATTCTTTTTTTTTTTTTTGTAAAGAGAATTCAATACTTTAAATGAAAAACTTCACAAAATTTTATTAATTCTAATAAAAGATCGCAATTAAAATTATCTAAGAAATATGACAAATAATAAAAGTCTTAATTTATCAAATATATTCGAATAATTTAACTTTTAAAAAATTCAAAAATATATTATTGTCTCATTTTAATGAATAGAATAATAAAATGAATTATAAAAAACTGAATTACTATAAATAATAAAAAAGGATAAACTGGACAAGGATCTCGTCCCGCCTTAAAAAGGGTAATAGGACGGTTAAAAGGCAGGAAATTAATCGGAGGAACCCCGTTGCCATCCCTAATGTATAGCCACAAATTCGTAGTAACTAATTATTATCCACGCATTTCATTAGAGGTACAACTATTTTTCTTAATATTCATCTTCATAAACCATTTGTAAATTAGCCAAATGAAGGCTAAATTTTTAGATAAAGAAGTCAACATGCTATTAGAGTCAAACATAATGGCTACATTTAAATCTCGCCGCTATTCATTTAAAAGAAAAGAAAAAGAAGAGTGTATATGTAAAGCTTTTCATGAAAAAAAAAATTAATTTGAATGATGTAATGGGACATATTGAATTTAAAATGCAGTTCAATGAACTTTTAGATTTAGGTAACATATATGTCTACTTGTAGACTACATTTTGGATTGAACACTAACATTTTATATGAATTATGTCATTTGATGCTTCCATCTGATCAGCCCATTTGGATAGATTTTGTTTTGTTTACATCTTAACCATTCCCTTTTCATGGACTTATCCATTATATTTGGGCCTTGAATGGGCAACTTCAGCTCTTTTTTGGGTTGGCTAGCCAACCTTTTCGGCCCACTTCAACGTTGGGGGTTATTAATTTTCTTGATAATGGGCCTGGGTCGTGATAAGTCGATAAAAAAGAATATGTCGTGAACATAAACAAATAAAGATGTAACTTATCGAGTATTAATCTAGAAGCCGACTATTATGGACTCATTTTATTCGAACTAAAACTAGGAAATATGTTAAGTTCATTGAGAGGACCTAAACCTCCCCAAGATCCAAAAAGAAATATACATTTACATACTGAATAATCGACATTCGTTCGATTAATAATACATATAAAATAGAGAATTACATAACAACTTCTAAACACAGGCAATCCTAACCAAATTATTCAACAGAAGACAAAATAAAATTAAACGGCTACGGTCTTAAAACCAACCCACAAACAAAAGCTATTCATCTTATTGTCTGTTTGAACCTTTGCAAACACGATAAGAAAATTTATGTATGCAAACCTCTTGATATGAAGCACATCCATTCTTTGTTATGAGATATGGGTTTTAAAGAGGTAGCACGTATATATATTATTGACTTAAATGTTAATTTGTTTAGGATCAGAGGCGGAGCCACGAAAAGACGTTGGGATGGGCTGAAATTTAATTTATAAATGTCCATGTTTGGCTCACTAATAATATACTAATAAGTAAATTAATTTATAAATAAATATGTTTTTAACAAATATTTCTTTTATTAACTGATTAAAATAGGGCAAGTTACTTATTTTAGTAACAACGTCTATTTCATGGTCAAATAAGTAAAATTATAACTTGTAAGTGTGAATAAATGATATATGAAAACTCATATGGATACAAAACTTTAATTAATTTTAAGCTAATTCAAATATGTAGATTCTCTTAATGCTAAAATAAATTATTTATTTTTCTAATTCAATCAATAAAAATATTATTATTTAGTTTATTTATTTAATTATAAGTGAACTTTTTAAACTTAATCAAACAAACATGAACTAAAGTACCTAAATTGGTAACGAGTTTGTGTAACATGAATATGCATGAAATAAATATGTAAATGTTGAAGAGACTTTAACAAGTTTGGGTAATTGGACAATGGATGGACTTGATTGCAATTGGCTTGGCTGGACTGGACTCTACTGGATTATTTTCTATTACATTCCACCTTGCAACTGGACTGAATTAGCTTTTATTGTTTACATTCAATTGCCTAAGGGTTGGGGACAGGCTGGGCTATAGCTCAAGCCTCCCCTCCCCTACATACGTCTCTTTTTAGGATTCTACTCTAAAACAAATTGTTGATTATCTTGGTTGTTCTTCTAAAGAAGTTGAATGTAGTTTTGTTTTCCCCATTATAGTCGAAGTTTTTTGGATTATAAATGAACTTGTTGCTATTTGCTGGTTATCCCAGTATCTCTTTTATGATAACCTCGAGTCTATTATGTACATGGCAATCTTGCTCCGTATCCATAATTCAAGCGATCATTCTCTATTATCCTTTTGTGAGGAGAAAGTTATGAATACTTCGTATACTTATTTCTTTTCTTGTGCATCTTCTATATAGTAATCTTTTTGTAGTTCAAGACAATGGTAGCACACATATTTTTGCCCTAAATAAAAAGTACTAAAACATTCCACTAGACTAGACAATGGTAGATTGTATATAACCACCCTAAAGAAAAACAATCATGCTTGGTATACACCAAATCATTCAGGTTAACTTTCTTATTCATGTTGTGCTACATTAATTACATTTATTGTATTATATAATTATAATACGATTCAACTTATATGATTTTGTTACACATTTGGAATATAGAAGTGTCTAACCGGCCAACGGTTGACAGTTTGCTATAGGTTGTGGCTCCATGGGAAGTAAGCGAGAATTATTTTACAAAATAAAACAAAACAATATGCCTATTTTTCATGCACTATTTATCATAAAAGTTTGATTATTACATTCTATTACATTAAAATTTAGATTTTAACCCCCATCAAATGCGGACTATATAATATAATTTCATTAAAAATTGCATCTTCATAACTGTCAATCAATTATATACAACTTGACAAACTTGTACTGTTTGCATATGGAAGAAGAAAAATTTAAGCCTGCACCATTAGTTGTCATGTTTTCACACAACAAGTACCTTTTTCCTACACTCGAAGACATCAGGATTTGGTCATTGATGTACAATCAAGATTGTACGCAAAATGGAACACCTAACACGACACGATGAAACTCTTTATGTATAAAAAAAGTAGGACACAAAGCGAGTGGTACAAAAATATTGTCTAAAAAGAAACTAAAATTTCATGTTTATAGTAACATAATTTAATAAAGGGTTATATATATGCAATCTTAAAGAAATGCTTTACAAATTAATAAATATTCAACTAATCAAAATGTTGATTACAAGTTCTCAAATTCATTTGCTTCAAGCCCCTTTTGTATAATCTCCGCACCAATGTCTACAAGATTAGTAACATTTCAACAAGTCAATTTCAATTTTAATCACACATTCCATCGAACTTGTAACTTTTATTATTTTTTTACTACACAATTCTTCAACTTTTATCAAAATTTGTTATTTTTATTTATTATTATTATTATTATTATTATAAAAAACTTTGTCAAACAAACTATAGGCCTTTTTTAGATCAAAGCATAGCTCAAGTGGTAAGACTAAAGCCTTATCGGTAATTGACTCTCAACTTTTTAAGTTTTTCTAACAAACACAGTAAAAAAATTCAGACGAGAATTTAAATATCGCAAGTAAGAGTAATTCTTTGGTGAATTTGGTAATTGACCTCAACTTCTTAAGTTTTCCTAACAAACACGTAGTAAAAAAACTTCAGACGAGAATTTAAGTCTCGCAACTAAGAGTAATTCTTTGGTGATTTTGGTAATTGACCTCAACTTTTTAAGTTTTCCTAACAAACATATAGTAAAAAATTTCGGACAAGAATTTAAGTCTCGCAACTAAGAGTAATTCTTTGGTGAATTTCATAGTTAAATGTCATTACAATAGTTCAACGTCTTGAATTAATTGTCATTCCTAATCAAGGATTTTGAATTCTCAGATGAAAAGTATTCGTAATCTTTCTTTACAATTATGAAATTTTAATTAAGAAAATTGGAAACCTTTTAAAATTCGTCGAAACCAAAAACTCTTACCATTTTAAAAGTTTCGGTGCAACCTTTTACATTGAACAACACCATCGTACGGCATAGACTTTAATTTATGAGTAGATATCAGTTGGAAGTTCACACTAAACGCCAAATGCATTGGACCATAAAGTCAATAATGAATAGTTTAGGAGTTAGGAAACTTTTAAATTGAGATTCAATTAATGCACCCGGTCCCCTCTCTCCATCTCTTCTTTCTGTGTCCACTACCTCTCTTGAGAGATTTGAGTCGAGTTTCCTTACAACACACTGAACATTTAGGGGGAGTACATTTGTTTCATCGAGATTCTCTGTTCAAAATGGGTTTAATTGGGAGAAAGGAGGCTTTTTTAAGGGTTCTTGCGATTGTGTTCTTGGTGTTGACGGCATGTCTTGTGGGATTCGATACCCAAACTAAACTTCTCTTCTATTCAATCGTCCGAAAAGCAACCTTTAGGGACTTGAATGCCTTATTGTAAGTTCCATTCACCTCTTTTTCAATTTTTCGAGAATTTAAATTCAACATATATGCATGATCACGTTGAAGCACTACATCTAAAATCTTATATCGTTGGAGAGGTAAAACGCATAGCTGTTCAAATTTAGTCTTCGACACGTGCCTTATATCAAATAGGCGACAATACGATTCAAACCTAGACCATTTTTGTATGTGCCTATGCTTTGAACAAGATTTTGTATCATAGTAAATCTTATAACGTTGTTTTGTAATTCTGTGTTCAGTGTTTTGGTATGGATTGATTCTGCTGCTGCTATATACAATGTGCTCCACCTATTCAGAGGTTATGTCTTGCCCGGTTCAAAAGAAGACTTAACAAGCAATTACAAGTATCTGGCTTGGGGTTTGCTCTTATTGGACCAGGTAATTATTTCAATTAATTTAATCTTGTGTTATAGAAAAAAAATACTCCTCAACAATAGGTTTTTCTATTTGATCATAGCCCTTTTTCTGAAATAGCGAAATTACACAAATTCATTTAGGGCAATATTGATTTTAGTTTTTACTCTATTATATTGTATGATCATGTACAATAATACGTTTCAAGATTTACCTTAAAATGTTCACACAAAAAGAAAATCAAACTATTACATTGCTTCCTCGAGTAAAGTTTGATGGTAATGGCGTGTTCACACAATCTTTTGTGTATATTTCAAACTCGTAAAAATTGAAGATTCAATACCTAGCTCAAGTAGTCAAATGGAAAATGAAGTGATCTTGGTTCGAGTCTAGTTTTGAAGGAGAGGGATGAAATGCTTTAATGACAGAGAAATTAAAGATTAATTTACGAGTGATTACAATTTTAAATTGGATTAATTATTACTATAGTATTAGGGAGATTGTAGTCTAGGTCCCCCAACCTAGGGTAATACAACATTTGAGATCCAAACCTTCAAGATTGTAGCACTTGAGTCCTAAGCAAATAATTTATATCTACTTCACTTGTAAGAAAAATATTTTTTTTTCTCACTAGAAAAGATTTATACCTCGTTCTCAATTAGATAAAAAAAATTTTAAAAAAAAATAGCACGTCCCCATTTGTTGACCCTCTTTACCCAGGGTGTGCGAAGCTACACGATCCCAAGCAGGGATAGGAGATATGAGGAACAAGGGGTGGGAAGACACAGAGTGGGAAGAAGTTGGAGGCTAAGGGTGGGTTTTATGGTAGGGGTCGGGAGAGTAGCTGGGGTTGGTTTGCCTTTTTCTATTTCTTTTTTTTTTTTTTTTCCCCTTTTTGTTATCTTCTCTAATTTTCCTTGTATACTCTTCCTTTTTTTTTTATTTATTAATATTTAGCGTTTACTTATTTTACCCTTCAAAAGTAAGGCACGTTAAAATCATGTACCAAGGACAAATGTGCTACGAACTCTAAAAAATTGAAGACCAAATTGGCCGAATAAATAATAATTTGGCACTCATTTGTGCAATTATTAGGTTCTTGACATTCTTATTGGGGGAAGAGGAAACGTTAAAGAATACGTTATGGGGCACACATAAAATATTACAATGTTGAATGTGACATGTCACATTACATTTATTTCCCAACTGTATTATACAACATTTATAATGATAGGTGATCAGTATCAATGATTCACATAATTCTCTACCTTTATGCTTTATCTTGTGTCAACCATAAAACTTCAACTATACAAATTAAATACCTCCATTATTAAGTCTATCACGAAGTAGGACATGCCTACTTCGGAGGTTCGGTATCGACCCCCATTATATTTATTAAAGAGGGTCAGCTATCCAGCTAACTTTCCTAATTCGATATTGTTACTGAAAATGTGGATCTCATTGTGCAAGATCCATTAATGGATAATTCATAGATAGAGTTAAAAGAGTGCATAAAAAGAAATTTCGAGGAAAATACTACAAGAGAGTAGAGTTGTTATAACTTTATCATTTCAAAAACAGTTAAACAAAAATATTGAAAGATAACACTTAGGGTTCGTTTGATTGTAAAAGTGAAATTTGTGTGGAAAAAAAAAAATGAATTTTAGGAAATTGAATTGCTCACAATTATTTTCCTGAAAATTATCAATTAATTGTGTTTGATTAGTATAATTTTCCACGTGAAAAATACTAAAATTTTGGATATTTTAATATTCGTTTGGTTTTGTTTTACATGAAAATTGTCCACTAAAAAGATAAAATTTGTTACAATTGAGAATATAATTTGTTTCCATTGCAAACAAAAAAAAAAGTTGTCTGGAAATTGGTGGGATTTGGTTTTCCTCAAAACCATGGAATTGAAACCGTGTGAGGCAAAAGATAGAAAATGAATAGTCAAAAAAATTTTCCCAATCAAACATAACTTTTGATGGAAGATGGAATTTCATTTCCAAGTTCCATGGAAAAATTGTCAAATCAAACAGGCCGTAGTTTTTACTTATAACTAAATTATTTAAACTTGGCCAACATGTACTCTTAGACATTATCATAAAACAACTCAGAAACTATAAGAAAGTTTGATGCCAAACTTCAAAGAATTTAGAAACATTTTTCTTGAGTGTTCGAGTTCATTTACAGCACGAAAGAATTATCGTGCTTATGGATTTAACTTACTGTTACATTTGATTTTTTCCACCGGCAAAATTCTTATCATGTATCATCATTGAAATAAGTAATATGACATGTACTCCAACTTCAAATTATCATCTTATTTTTGCACTTTGCTTAAATATCCCTTCTATCACAGGCAGCAGTTTACACAGTATTTGCAGCCAATTCAGCGGCGGTTCAGGCATCAATGTTTGCATTAATTGGTGAAAGCAGTTTAGAGTGGATGAAGCTTTGCAATAGATTCACAAGGTTCTGCATTCAAATTGCTGGCGCTTTACTGTGTGGCTATTTTGCATCTATATTCATGGCTGTGATATCAGCAATGTCTGCTTATAATCTGTTCAGGTTTTATTCTTCAAAGCAGTTCCTTTTGTTGAAGGGCAAATAAGAAGATGGAGTTTTCTTAATAAATCTATGTAACTCAAGGTGGTGTCTTCAAAGCAGTTCCTAATAGTTAAGTTCCGAGAATTTATGTACTTTGTACCAATAAAAAAGTCTGTCGTATTTATTTAATTACTACACATGAAGTGTTAGTCGTTTATGGTCAAAATACTACGATCATATTTGTTAAAGAAGGATTGAAGTACGTTTTTTTTTTTTCGTCGAAAAAGATCTTTAAGGTGACATTAAAAAGACAAATTTACCTTTGAGTTTAACTAAGTAAAATAAAAATAAAAATTTTGAAAAAAAATAAAAGGCAAACACGGAAAAAAAATGAAATCATCAGTAATAGTATGATCAAGCAAAAGAATAAAGAAGACGAGAATATGACAGAGGAATTAAGAGTTTTATCGACCAAGGATAATGGAGAAAGAAAATTACAATAATCCTAAAAGCTAGTAATCATATATTTCACACTTAAAATTGTATAGAAAAACCTATTATTTATTAGAAACATGTAGGGGATATCAAACCTTCTTAGTAGAGTTGTTGATGAAATAAGATACCAAAAATTGAGTCCAAAACAAATTTCAACTCTCAGTGAGTTTTAAAAATAGAACTTCAACTTGATATAAGACTCCAATAGCATTCCAAATTGAATTCTTCGTGATGTGCACTTCAATTAGAATTCTTTAATTACTTCAACAATGAATTCGGGTCACACCCAAATTCTAACAATTACTCTAATATAAACAAAATGATTGTCTAAAATGTTAAAGCCAACAAATATGTATTCGTTTTTCCATCAAAAATTATTTACTAAATCACAAGGCATTGATTCAATATTAAACTGTTCTTATTTTTGAACTTGCCTCCGAAAAGAAACCAATAAAGTTTTAAACAATATAGCTGCTAATAGGTAGGGAAAAAAAAATCAAAACATTCAGCATCCATTTATTTAGAATGCACTTATATAAAATGTCAATGTAATATTCAAAATTCATGTACCTAAAGATGCTTAATTCACATTTCTTATTTCAAAAATCATAGCTTAGGTTACAAATTAGCTGTATGCATTTTGAGGTCAAATAATTATATTAACAAGCAAATGAAAGGCCTGGACGAAATCAAAATAAAAATTCGATAACTAATTTAAAATATATAGAAAAAAGTAAACATAATGGTTAATATAATGTTCAACAAATAATCTCCATATTCAGATAATAAAAATGCATAAAATGAAAATAAAAAACTGCATCTAAAACTACTAAAAAGATAAGGTCTAATGCTGATTCAATATCTAAAATAAACTAGCAAGAATCATAGGGGGTGGGGGGCTGGAATAATAGAGAGTAATCATAGGGCTTATTCTCCACATGCAGCAAAGATTCCAATTCCAAATATTCGTTCCCGTCGATGGTTGGAATTCCTGATAACTCGTGATATTGTTCCAATGACATTGGATCAAGAGTTGAATATATTGGCGACGCCATGGTAATGGGAGCTGGATTACTGTATATATCTGCATTCTGATATGGAGGAATATCGTAAACATCTGGGAAAACCACGTTATCGGGATTCTGATTATTTGGAAAAAAATATGAAGGAGCAGGATGAACTTCTAGTGTATGATCCTTTATTTCCTGCACTGCTGCAACTTCATCTTTGTTGTTATTTGGTTCTTGAACCTGATCATTTTTGTTGGTCCTTGGTCGTTTTCTAGTGTTATTGTTCCATTTTGCATCTTTGTTGTAGACCTTACACAAAACCCAATCGTCCAACTACAAAAAAACACTCCATTGGATGACATTGCATTAAAATAAAATTCTAAGAACTCTTTAAAAGTTTTCAAGATTAATGCGTAAATAAGAAATATTGTACCTTCATGTCATCTGGACCCTCTCGTTCGCGGGGTGGAAGATTATTCACTCGATATTCGTGCATAATCCAGGAAGTCTTCACACCCTTTGGTTTTTCGTTGTAGAATACCAAAGCCTTCTGATATCCAATAATTTCACCATTGCGTTTGATTTGTTTGTCAGCCCCGGTAGCTTTCCAGTATCCTTCACCTGCAGCTCGATCTGGCCGTTGCCCATTTTTATATTTTCTATTTCTTGGGGTGAAGAAGTACCATTCATTCGGTCCAGCGGGCTCGTAATATTCTGCAACAAAATAGCAAATAATATAAAAATGATTGAGTTTCATCCTACAAAAGAAACAAATGACAAAAACAAATTAATGTAAAGAAATTAACTAAACAGTTCATCTTACTTGCAAGTTGTTCAGGGTTGAACTCGTAGAGATTAAGGACGTTAATCTTGTTCCTAGGCAGCTTCTCATTCCTGATCTTTTTGATCAAGTAGTCATCAATAAGTTCGTCTTCACGTGGCACAAATCGAAAACCCGGAGGCAAACTGCCAAAGTATTCATCATCTGTAGGCCTTGAGAAATAATCAAGATAACTTCCAAAGAATTCATCATTTGTATACGAAGTTGAGGGAATGCTATCATCTATAGGGTATGTAAGAGCAGCAGTTATAGTTTGTCTAGGGTCACTCTCCATCTTAGGACTCCTAGAAAACCCTAATGAAGACTGGTGTTGAATGATGTTTTCTCTGAGTTATAAATTTAATCGAAGCCAAACGTTTGAGATTCGTTTTAAGGTTTCACAAGTATTTAAGGGAAAATAGAACTCTAAACAGATAAATTTGAATTGAATAAGGATATAACTGGATGCTATGTGATAAAGCTTAATTAACTAATACAATCATGCATGATGATAATTAGAATTTTAAAAAAATAAAAATTCAAGAATTTCATTGGATATTATTGACTGTGAATTTTTTAATTTCTTTTGCAAAAATAACTTAGCTACCGAATTTTTATGAATCCACAGTTGATTAATGTGTAAAAAAACAAAAAACTTTGCAAAATATATGGAAAAAAAAGGATGTCTTCAAGAATTTCATTGGATATTATTGACTGTCCTCGTTTGATTGTTTCTTTAACTTATGCTAATTCTATAATAAATATTCGATGATGATGTCAAAATATTAATGAAAAACAACAATTTTAACCCGGCTCACCTTGCGAAAGTTGTTATAATAAATATTTGAGAAAGATCAACGAACTTTTCATACTCAATGTTCTCAAAAGCAGTTTTTATTTTAACTTTTCGACAAAATAAGAACTTGTGAAAGTTGTGTTTATAATAAATATTTGAGAAAGATCAATGAAAATAAGAACTTTTCGTACTCAATATTTTCAAAAGGACAAAATAGCAGATTTATTAAGCTCTTATTTGGTACTGCTAAAAATTTGATTAAAATCTAAATCAAAGTAAAAAAAAATTTAACCATACAGTTTATAGACCACAACTTTTCAACCATATATTTCATCAACTTTCATTAAAATCTCCGAAAAATCTAATTATAATCACTACCAAACAGAGACTAACTCAAAACATCCGAAGATAAAATATGTACAAGGAAATGACGAGCCTGTACACATGCTTAGTTTGCTATGGACAGCTTCATTAACTTCACAACATACATAGAAGTACTGGATACTCCCGAAGAATGCCATTTGTTGTCCAATTCTCACCACCCAGACGACAAATTTTAACATCATAGATAAAAATCAATTTCCAGTTCATCAATGGCTAAAAACTGATCTATTGCAAATTTTAGACCATCCAATAAAGCAACACATTCTCCAGAATGCAGTGTTATCATCCAAAAAACAATTACATACCATTTCTCATTCCTACATATGGCATCAACATTCAAGTTTATATGTTCAGTATATTGAATAGTTCAGTTGCCCCCACAAGACATTCACCAGTCTCACAAGGTAGCATGCTCAGCTGATTGAAATTAAAAAAAAAAAAAAAAAATTGATACGTAAATAATATATATAAAGTGTCGTGCCAAAAACCAAATTATTATCATAGAAATCCAATTTATAAAAACTTCACAGAAAATTTGTCTTATCAAAGAGAAAAATCCAGATAATCAACAAAAAGAAAATTCTTGGTCCGAAGTAGTGAATAAATGCATAAGGCGTTGATATTCCCCATCCAGATATATTCATCCTTCAATAGCCGCAGACAGAAATGCTCTTCCGGGTTGCCTATTTGCCAAAGGTCCATGACATCCAAGAAGCTGCGTGATGTAAATAGTTCATTAGTATCTTCATGAGGGCGATGACTCCTCTAACAAGAAGAAAATAAATCCAAAACGCTTTCTAGCTAAGGCTAATTAAAGGAACCAAATGATAAGGTGGAATAGTATTCGATGTTTTAGTAAAAGTCAAACCTTAGCATTCACACCGTCAGAAACGATCCTGTTCTCGGATTTCCATTTAATGTAATCTGGGCGACTGTACTTTGTGAATCCCCTGAAAAATCAAGATAATTTAAATAAGCAACAATGTATAAGAACTTTCAATGGTCAAGTTATTAAGCAAAGAGAAAAAATGGAACTAGAGTAATAATAAAGCATTAATTTCTGTTTACCAAACACAAAATGCACCTGATCAAAATGATTGAAAAGTGAACACAACTGCATCTTATCAATATAGATTTTTCTTTACATCAATTGACAATAAAATTATCATCTACATTTACTAAATGCCCAAACTATACAAAGAGGAGTAACATCTCTGATGAGAATAACAAATGGGTTGGTGAATTTCATATTAAAGATGGATTAGATGATTCAATACATGATTTTAAATTAGACTATTTAAATAAGATAGTGGAGATTTCTTGAACTGCACTGACAATTTCTATGGCCTGGAGGCAGTTTTTATGTCCTATTTGGAGACCAAGATTTAAATAAGTTTGAACCATAGGTAAGTACAAATATCAAGTTCCTAGGATGTTTCCACTAGGGCATAAATTGGACAAATTATAGGTGACGTTCAAGATTGAGAAGAAGAATTTGGAATTAATCTCATACCATTTCCTGCTGACAATGATCTTTTGACGACCTGGAAACTTGAATTTTGCACGGCGCAAGGCCTCCTGGGCATGATTGCTGTTGGAATCCTTGCAGCGCACAGAAAGAAGGACCTGTCCAATGGCCACACGTGCACAAACTCCCTGGGGCTTACCGAAAGCACCCCTCATACCAGTTTGGAGCCTATCAGCCCCAGCACACGACAACATTTTGTTGATACGCAAGACATGGAAAGGGTGAACCCTGACTCTCAAGTGGAAAGCATCCTTTCCAGCAAACTTGGTCATGTACTTGTTGCAGGCAATGCGTGCAGCTTCAAGCGCCTCACTGGACACGTTCTCCTTCTCCCAACTTACCAAATGCACACAGAAGGGGAATTCATCGACACCCTTTTTCTTCATTCCAACATCGTAGATTCTGATCTTCGGATCAGGCACACCACGGCAGAACCTTGACTTCGGATAGGGCTTGTTCTTGATCTGGCGATAACACCTTGCTGGTCCTGCAAGTGATAAATAAATATCATCACGTTAGCGAACCATTTTAAGTATATGTGCCTTTTGGGAAAAGAGCCACTTTAAATATTACACATAAATATTTTAGAGTACGACAAACAATAAACTAAATTTTGTTCCCGATTATAAACAGAGGATATGAAGAAGCCTTAAAATCACAACACATAAATTTCTTTAATTTCACAAGAAATGTCACAAAAAGAATCCCTATGAATGGCAAAAGAACGTTAACAGCAAGCTAAGAATTCAAGAAGCATTTTTGGACTACAGGAGACAGGAAAAAGAGTCCAGCTATTGTAATTCAAAATACTCTCCACAACTACAAAAGACTTTCATAATTTATTTTTTTCATATTACATCATACTTTCTTTGCAAGTTCATATCTTGTATTAAACACAGGCCAACCAAATCAAATTTCATTTAACCGAAACCATATATATTAATCTAGATACTTCTTAACTATACTTGAGGTCCTAGCTAAATTCATTGTTGAAAAAACAGAAACTAATCTTCTTTAGTTCAACCTTTGCAAGGTTTCAAGACTATCGCAACTCATTGCAGCAAATCAAAGTCTTTAAAAATCTTTAAAGTAATTGTACTCAGATCCATAAAAAATAAATTATAAAAATGAATAATCTAGACTACTAGATAAGCAGAGACAAAAAATAATAAAATCAATTTAGTTTTGGTTTCCAACATATATTAACGAGATGTCTTCAGGCAAATTCCTTATCGAGAAAACACAAATAAACCTTTGCAATTTCCAAGAATTACCATAACACACCAAAGCAACATAATATATCAATCAAAATCTTCTAAAATATTCTCGGAAAATCATTAATCCCAGGTAAGCTGAGCCACAAAATAGTTTTTTTTATTGGAAGATTCTAACTTCTACATATCCATAAACGCATATTATGAATGAAATACACGCGTACATAGCACAAGAAGAAATAAAAAGAGCTTACTTCTCCCCATGGCGAGCTGCTCCTCTTAGTCTGTGTGAAATGCGAAACCCTAACCCTACAAAGTTGTAATGCGATTTATAGATATAATTGGGCTGAGTGGGCTACAAATCTTTAATCCAACAGCAGGCCCAAGCAGTAGAGGATTATTAACGAAAAGTTTACGGAAATAGCACTAATTGGAGTAAAAAAGGGAGGTTTAGCCTATTAGTAAACACTAAACTTTTTATCTTTTATATACACAATTAAACCCTTGTTTGAACCTCATTTTGTTTAAAAAAATACATTCTCAAACAATATTTTGACCACATTTCAACAACATATTTTTCAATAAAATAATATTATACGCAAATCTAAAAATTTTATTTATTTTTTAACTACACATTTCTGATCAATACACTAT
Organism: Fraxinus quadrangulata; assembly: GCA_903798255.1. Taxonomy (NCBI): domain Eukaryota; kingdom Viridiplantae; phylum Streptophyta; class Magnoliopsida; order Lamiales; family Oleaceae; genus Fraxinus; species Fraxinus quadrangulata. Next base: position 100,677 of record CAIGRB010095754.1, on the reverse strand, counting down.
TCAAAAATGCATTTATTCCGACAAAAATGGCGTTCAAACATTCCCTTAGCCTCTGAGCTTCATTTTTCAAAAACTAAGGGTCTGTTCTCTTTACCGTTTTCAAGTCATTTTCTGTTTTCGATTTTTTAAAATAGTGAAAACGCGTTCTTTTTCCCATTTTCGAAAACGCGTTTTTGAAATCAAGTTAAAAATTTACAAACAATGGAGATTTTAATAAATAATATAAAATATGTAATTGGAGAGGATTGTAATCTTGACAACAAACAAAAAAAAAGGTGTACATAATTTGCATGCATAGCTAAATTTGTACTTTGATTTCAGGGTTTCTAATCGGCTACTTGATATACGTACAGAGTTAAAATTATAAACGAAACAATATTTTATGTATAATTTTTTTAAAAGATAAAGGATGATGATTTTTATAGTCTTAAAAGTTTTTTTTACATAAATAAAATCTATTTTTTCATGTTCATTTACAAATTTCAAAAGATAAACTACTAGTGAGCCAGCTTATCTCATCCAACCTATATAGGCGATTTGGTGGAGACAAGACTGAAAACGTTAAAGCAAGTTAACTCATTCAAAATTATTTATAGTACTAGTGGTTTGCCCATGTGATGCATGGTTTGTATTTTGTTGAAGGTAATATTAGTGTGTTTATTGACCTCTCATTCGTTCCTCTCCTCTTACCATGTTGTATTCCACATTCATTGCTGCAATGCCATTTATATATAAGAAGAAACGGGAAAAAATAGAAGCACAATGATTGACGTACTACAGAACAATTAAATCACTAAAACGTGCAAATTCTGATATGTTATGCTTTATATAAAGATGTTAAAAGTCTTCAGATGATGTTTGCCTCGCTCATTCCCAGTGTACCAACCGGGAAAAGAATTCTACTTATAAGCAGGATTTATAAAAGTAAATCGCACAAGCATAATCATCGTTTGCAAAATAATGTTAAATAATCGGAAGTGAAATAATACCTTAAATTCGCTATAATCAATAACACAATTCCTATCAATGTCTGCTTGCACCTACAAGTCATTAGTCTCTTCAACACTCAGTCAATAGCAGTGGCCAATGAAATTAGGCTGTGGGAATACCAAAAAATAGTGATTATCCATCTCCCCACTCTCGGAAAATATATAGATGGATACACACTACAAGTACATATGGAAACATCACTTACCTTGAAAGCCTGTTCTACAGATTTGCGCTCTTCTCAGCTCACTATACAATTTCAAAGGGAAAGTGGCAACATCACCAACAACATATACATCATGAACGCTTATTTTGAAAAAAGCATCAATCTGCATGTGAAAGGCCTTAGCATTATATTCAAATTCACATCCACAATCTTCATTTCATGAGAAACATAAATTGTATGCTGACTTGAATACCACCAAAACAGTAGCATTGCAAACTTGATTTTGGTGCCTAAGGCTCTCCACGGGCAGAAATATGAGAAGAAGAAATTTTGTTTCGACTGATATTGGAAGCTAGGATTCTAAGAAACACCAAAATAAACCTAGAAAATGGGACTGAAATTTATAGTAAAGTCTAAAAAGTTCAAAATCTGTCAGTCGAATCCACCATTTGAGTATAATAAATGCTCAAGTATTGTGCCTAATCAAGTAAATGAATCTATGCAATTCTACAAAAATCAAACAGAGAATCCATGTAAAAAGAAAATGCAAAGAAGATTTAACAGTTCAAAATCTCTCAGTCGAATCCACCATTTGAATATAATAAATGCTTAATTCTCGTGCCTAATCAAGAGAACGAATGTATGCAATTCTACAGAATTTGAATAGAGGATCCTATGGTTTTTTACTGTTATACTACTACTGATTAAAATATTCATAAAAAATTTACTAAGTTCAAACCAAATCTTTCAAATAATTCTGAAATGTCTTTACTTGCCATTCTACATTTCAATTCTGAAATTACCAATAACTTCCATATATAGTCATTTTCCTATAGCAACATGCCTACAATAAGTAGAAATTATTCTAAAAATTCTTAAAAAAGACTTCCCTACCCCGACAGATAACAAGCTGAAAAAGAAAATATCAATGGCTATTAGATAATGAAAAACGCTAAAATCAGCTTTTAACACTGCAAAATATATTTCTGTGAAACAAGGAATGAAACAAAGAACAGAATGAATTCATACCTAAGAAAACAAAATTGCTATTAAATTAAGCCCAAGAATTATCAAAGGCCGCAAATGTAATAGCTTGCGAAAATTCTGAAAAACTGATCCTTCCATCTCCATTTTCTTCCTCCTTCCACTAATCCAATTGTATGGAGAATATAATAACCCTTGTGTGTACAGGTTTATTTCATGTTCATTTCCTCTCACGGACCTTGGTATGCACTATTGGGAAATAGGTATCTGTTCAAGAAATGTACGGTCAAATTTATTTTGGGCTCCAAGCATCTGTTATCACCAAAACGGTGAGACCCAACTTCTCTACATAATGTGTCATAGAAGCTTGGTTGTTCCGAGAGATTGGAATTAACTGCATGCCTCACTACTTTTTCCAATGCTGTGATGGTTATATCATCTGAATTAGCATAATTGAAGCCAGAGTTAAGTGGCCGAGGTAAGTTTATTGGTTATGCGGGCAAGAGATCAAAAGATTGAACAGGTTAGAAATAAAAATCAGCGTACTATTTATAAAAGCATTGTAAGGATGAAACAGAATCTAAGATTTAGTAATAAATTGAATATGTGCAAAACATACTATTAGCAAATCTATCAATTTTCAGTCATGTCCATTTTCTTCTCTTTAGCTATATTACAACCATTAGAAAAATAGGTCTCTGAAGTTGGATTCTTGGAATGAATACCTATTATGTTGTATTCATGTGATTGTGCTACAAGAACTGCATGATCAAACGAACTAAGAAAGGGTAATGTATTCTTAAACCAGTACACATCAACATTGTATCTGAGCTTTAATATCTGCAAAACTACTCTAGACTTGATTTTAGTTACTTTCCGGAAGCATTCCGTTCCAAAATGGCAGTTATCTAAGCTGATGTTTGTTGGAGGATTTGCATACTTGAAAACAGGAAGATCCTAGCATCACATAGATAGAAAATCATTAATAACAATTTGTAAATGAAACCACGGTGCTCATCAACAACGTTAAGTGCACGCTGGCAAGGGAGAATTGCATAACCTTGGATAGAATCAAGAAAGAAAAAGAAGTTAAAATCTTGTTCATTATGCTGTTGAGTCATATTTATTACTACATACCAAATGTATGTTAAGGGCATTACGAATGAATTTCTAAGGGGTGTGTGTGTGTGTGTACCCAAATAGATTACAGTATTGGATTTGTTATTAAGCTTGAGAGGCCACCAACCAATACTTCAGAATTAAATAGTGAAATGCAAGTTACCTGCAAAACCATAAATTTCATGATCAAGAGCACCGACCAAAATTTTTTTGAGTTGTAAGTGGCGTAGCCTGCAAACCCAGCTCATTAGCATATCCTTGTAACTGTATCCAGCAACAGTTAGTACAATGGTTTTATTGTGATTAACACGAATTAACAGTAGAGAATCTAAGGAGAGTGGAAGTGAAATTGCTGTTAACAGTTCTAACTGGTCTTTCATAGAGCATCCTTTTATTCTGTCAATTGATTTTGCAACATCAACACAATACGCCGAAGTGATCTAAGCATAATTGAGAATTTTATTCCAACAGTTTATGGTGATAAATCGAAATGCAGTCAGAATTTTTCAGTGAAAAGCTACGCATACTTAAGTGACTGGTAAATAGTACAAATCTTGATGTACAAGTTTAGGTAGAAGACAAATAATCCTCTCATGTTTTGACATAAAGGACAAAATAGAAATGAACCAAAAGAAAAAGTTGGATGCAGGCTAAATTTATAATGATAAAATCACCCTCCAAGCTTGGGCTCTCTCCAAATATGCTTTCAACAATCAAAACACATTCCTTTCTTTATTTTCTAGTGATTTCCTCCTTCTGTAGAGAAAAGGAGACCTTTGTGGAGCATAGAAAAATAGAAGCAATTTTAGATGGTCAGGTCATAACATGTTCATTGTTTTTAAAATTGCAGATGGAAAACTTGCTTTTCCTTATTTTTAAGACCTGCCACGGATACGGTGTCCGTTCGTGTCAGCGCTTTGATTCATAAAATAATAAGGCAAGCATCAAAAACTGAAAATGTATAGTAAAGAAGTTATAAAATGAAGTTCGCAACCTCTATTTCTATTTTGTAGAATTTGATTTTATCTTCTCTGCAATTGAAGATAAATTGAAAATTGGTTCCAAAATAGAAGGCAAGATGTAATACTTGTATATATTTATTAATTGAAGTTATAACACTGTTTTATGTTTGAGCGAATCCTGAATTTGATTTCATTTTCTCATTTTCTCCAAGAAAAGCAAATAAATAAACACAGGTCGTCAAAAACTCAATATTTATTAAACATTTAAACCTTAATGAAATGTCAATCAATGAAAACACTAACTATATTTGTATGTGTGTGTGAAAGAGAGATAGTTCAAGTGCATATGAAGTATAAAAAATTAACAAAATTTTGATAATTTGTTTATTTGATTTATTGTTGTTATGCAAATAGTCTACCGTTTTGAAATGGTGATCGACCTATTCCGATCGTGGGGGTCGAGACAACAGTAGGAGTTCGGGGTAACGCTCCGAAAGGCGGGGGTCGAGGGGACAACGCCCCTCATGTTACGCCCGAAAGGAATTTTGATTTTCATATATATATGGAATTGAATGTTTTCTAATGTTTTTGAATTAAATTATTAATAAGTGAAATTGTATTTAGTTTGTGTAAAATGTAATTAAGTAGAAAAAAATCCCGGACACAACCTCGGAGACACGAAAAAAAAAGCTCCGGAGACACAAGCACACCATATCTCCGCACAGTCCGAAGACACGAGCAATTTTTTTCCTGTTACATAACAATTAAAATGTTTCAATTCATTAGCTTTTCCCTGCTCATGAATTAAAAAATATTTCGGAACCGCGCTGTGCGGAGTTTAATTTTTTTCTTTTTTCTTCTTCTTCTTCTTCTTATACCAAAAATGAATCTAAATCACTTTACCTTTCAAACAAATAACTAACATGAAACATGAAGAAAATGTAAGTAATTGACAATTTTCCTAACAAGAGAATTAAATTGATCTTTTTTTAAATCAAAATCAGAACCCTTTAGATCAAAGCCGCATACAAATCATTCGTTTTCTATTATACGATCTAAAACAAATAAAAATTACATCGAAAACAAAATTAAACATATGAAAACCAACTGAACAAAAATTCCCAACTTTCTTACTCTCTACGCTGCTCGAGAATTTGGTTGGATTATTTGTAGAGTTGACACACCACAAATTGGAGCCGGAGATGACGAGCTATAGAGAAATATTAAATTGATTGTCGCGATTTGTGAGAGAGTTTATATTATAAGAAAGGATAATCACTGCAATACCTTATATATGCATGGAAGAAAGAGGATATTTTACATGTGAAAGTAAAGTCGGTTGTATTGTAGAAAAACCGGTTACAATATCAAAATTCATGTGACAAAAATGAACAGTGCACATGAGATTCCATCTTTTAATAGAGGAGGTATTTTGAAGGTCAGTTTAATGAACTAATGGGTCATTTACAAGTCATGGTGCAGACCATAGCTACCTCTCTCTCCACCTGAAATGCCCCCGTATGTAGGTGGATGATTGCGGTCGTCTGCGCAATGAAGGTGAGTGGATTTTGGTTCATTTGGTTGGGATTAGGTGAGGTAGGGTGGAGATGGAGATTTGGGAAGAAGATGAATTGCTTTGTTTCATTTTTCATTTTTTTTTAATTATTTAATATGAAAATTTTAAAGTTACTATTTTACGCCATTTTTTTAATTTACTACGAGTAAATTAAAGGTTAGAAACTGTGAATGGCACAAATGAATTATTTGGGTAAAATCTATGAGAAAAAGAAAGATTTAGGATCGTGACTGTAATTCTCCCTTAAAACTTTGATTTTTAAAAAAAAAAAAAAAAGAAAGAGTATGCCAATATATTTTTCATTTCCACAAACATAACTTAGAGTGGAGATTTAAATGGTACATCTCAATGTGGACCGAGTTGTGCCTCGAAACAACTTCTCAACATAACAACGCATTCATACGTTAGGTAATTTACACTTTCACATAGACTACTCAGGACTTAAAAACAAACACTTTCCTGGGTGCATCTCCAATGTATAACGAAACATAGTTTTCAAACATAGACTCGCTTCATTACGCTGATAATTTACTCTACCACACAAACACATCTCGACCTGAAAAAGTCAACACTCATAGAATATACCTTAGACACCTTTGCAAAATGAATTTTGCCCTAGCATGACTTCACATCCTTATGTTTGGTAATTTACTATCTCACACAAACACGATACGATACGACACGTCTTGATTCAAGAAATAAGTGGACAACTTTTTTGATCCGCCCATGCGGACCAAATCATTTCTCAACACGGCTTCCCAACACAAACTTAAATCCCTATGCTTTGGTAATCTATTACTACTAACAGTGTTCAATTTAACTTTTCCAAAGTGACAAATTTCTTGTAGTCATTCATTGCTACTTATCCTATGGTTAGTAGTTCAACAAACATCCAAGAGAAAAGCAGATAATAGGGACAAAGAGTCAACACAGATGCATCTACTTAGGCATAAATCTCCAATTATCTCCACTTGATAACACAATCAACTCTTAGAAACCAACTAGTGAGTTTCTCAATTAGGGGCAAAATAGTAAATTCACTAATCAGGATATGCAGACTACCTACGTGGATGAGACCCATCACTTTCTTTACACTAAACAAAGATTCAAATTTTCAGAAGCAAAATGCACGAGTCATCGGAAGGAGAAATAGAATAGTTTATACAGGCATAGAGCCCAGAAGTTATCAATTTATACAAGAACCTGCATGTGATTTGACAAAAAAGAGAGTGATTTTCAGTCTTCTGCATTGGAAATTTCATCACCAGAATCGCCTAAGATTGTGAGAACAAAAATGCCCATTGCTTCTTCGTCTCAAATTCAATCATTTTGTTTTTAAGAAACAAAATAAAATTTTCCCTCAGCATGTACTCTGTTTTAAAATTCTCTGTAATAATAAAAAGAAAGGGAAAATTAAATGGCAAATTCCTTACACTTACCGTGCCCAGTGTGGGGAGCAGATTTTCTCCATCTGTAGACATTTATCGATATGGCTTTTTGCTTCTCTGAGGGAGTTTCCAAAAGAATAATGTGTTCCAGCATTGATCAAGGTGAAGGGAATCTTTCCCACTCTGATCTAGAGTTTCCAGGTAAGAATTTTTTTATTAAGCTTTTAATTTAATTGTTGGTTTTAATTTTTTATTAGCAGCGTGTTTGCTTTGATCGATCAATTTCTTTTGGAATTTTTAAGATTATGATTGCTGGTAAAATGTTTTTTCCCCCCGAAATTTCGTGTTTATTTGATTTTAATTTTTTATTCAGTTGTGTCTCAATTTGGGAATTTTATTTTCGCCGTTTTGTTCATTTGTTTTGGAATTTAACGAAAGTGGAGATTTGTTGTTTAACTGGGAGCTATTGTGTCGCCCTCAGTTAGCATTCAGGCAGCTTATCAAGAAAAAAATTTCAATATTAATGTTCTTGTCAGTATGTCCACCAAGGTGCATGTATGGTACGCGCTATTGCAAAGAAGTGCGATGATCTAATGATGATACGATGTTATTATTGAAATACTGTTTCTGAATCCTCTCTAATACAAGCTTAAAATACGTATAAGCTTGTCGGCAAAGGCTGCAAGTTAGTTGGATGTGGCTCTGCAGTGCCAAGTCTACAGATTTCTAATGATGATCTTGCAAAATTGTTGATACTTTTGATGAATGGATCTCTGCTCGGACGAGAATTCGAAACCGAAAAGTTCTTTCTGGTGAGTTCGTATGTGCAGTTGATTCTAGTTATTAATATGGTGCTATATAGAGTTCAGGGTACACCAAACTTGATCGAGATACTGAGGAGTTTAGGTAATGAAAATGCTTCTTGTCAGGAAGTTAACCTCAGTTGGAGTTGTATTTTACGTGCATGTGTAAGGTTGGTGTTAATTTCAGGTTTCAGTAATTGTAAAATTCGTTATCTCGAAGCCTATAGTCTATATTTCTGCAACTAATTATGAATGGAACGAGATCTAAAGCCACCAAAACTCGGCACTCTAATGTAGCTACAACTTCATCAATATGCCTGAGAGAAATAAGGATGTACTTCTCATCCCTATAAATTTCTATTTGGGTGTAATTTACGATAATAGCACGTCATCAGTTTTTTGCGAAATGGTAGATTTCAATAATTAGTAGATTGAAGAGCCAGCCTTAAAATTTTTGTGCTAACAAAAGAGAAAGAAAGCAAGATCACATAATACAAATCTGTTCTAAAACGTATCAAATCAATAGATAACTTTGATAATATAAACAGTATGATCTTCTTTATCTTCTAATTATTGGGAGCTGAGCTGAGTGGTTGGCCCACTTGTGTGCATACTGAGTTTAAATTGAAGTCAGGGTTTATATTGCCATTCAAGTTCAGCCTACTTATATTTATCATAGCTGGGTACAGAAAATGTCAATTGAATGAATGGTTTCCCTTGCTGAAATTGAGTGTGCTTAATGTTTTTCTAACTATCATCAGTAAGGATGTTGTTTGATCTTATTAATTTTAAGTTTTGGGATTCTAGGGGGCATTCAACCTTTTAATTGATATTCTCAATATACAAGTGGCTCATGAATTTAGTGCAATGTTGCTGTTGCAGGAAAAGATAGTTTGACCGATCTCGCTGCGGAGGCAGCAAAGAAAGCTCTGCAGATGGCGGAGGTTGATCCAGATGATGTGGACCTTGTGTTGATGTGTACATCGACTCCAGAGGATTTGTTTGGCAGTGCTCCCTAGGTATACATTTGTTGCACTCAAGAGTCTCTCCTCAAGATTGAAGTACAATAATCACACTTCACTTCTTAACACTGGGGATTTGAAGATGTGTTGAAGGGACGTTCAACATCGTTGGAAACTAATACATGCTTGGCCACAAGAACAATTTTTTTTTTCACCATATTAAGAATCTACTAATGAGTTTAACCCCAATATAATCTGTTGCATCCTCATACTGTGAACTTATTTTTTATGGCTCATTGATGAGCAAATTTTTTTAATTTCTTTTTACGTTTTTTAGTGGTTTTGTGGCTTTCAAATTCAGCCCTTGTTTGAGCCCCATCTTTTGGGATTAATAGATTTTGGAATAGTGATTTTTTTGAAGAATATGTGGTTAAAAAGTAGGGAAAAATTTTAGGTTTCGTGCATAATATTTTATTGTGTGAATGTGTGGTTGAAAATAAGTTTCGAAAAAAATAAGTTTTGTGAAAATGGGGATCAAACAAGGGCTCAATTTTCTTCTCATTTTTACAGATAATGTACCAGGTGTATAGTTTAACTTGTAGTATTAATTTCATGCATAATAATATCAATATCTCTCAAGATTCGTATTTGTCTAATATGACAGATTCCAAAAGCACTTGTCTGCAAAAAAAATCCATTAGCTTATGATATTACAGCTGCCTGTAGTGGATTTGTGTTGGGCCTTGTGTCAGCTGCTTGCTATATCAGAGTTATAATTCGGTTACTCCACCTATGAGGAAATTCCAAACTCTTAATTTAATTGTATATGTACAATTTGTTTTCATTTGCTGTACAAATTGAATTCCTTCTGCTAGGGGTGGCTTCAATATTGTCCTTGTGATTGGGGCTGATTCTCTCTCTCGATAAGATGATTGGACAGATAGAGGTACATGTATTCTCTTTGGTGATGCAGCTGGTGCTGTGCTAGTACAGGTGCAGGTCATATCTTTTTTTCACTTGGACCTGCTGTGCTAGTACAGATGCGGGGTCATATCTTTTTTTCACTTGGTTTTTTCTCATGTTGTGCACGCTGGGAATTTATAATTATTATGTTCTATAAAGTCTAACATGCACATGCATTCTTGAATACAAACACACATTCTCTACATATACATACATAGGGGTGGGTAGGTGGGTGGAAGACTCAAATTATTCAAGGTAGGATATGGAGTCATTATCTGCATTGAATTTCATAAGCTGCTTGTAGAGGTTTATGCATAAACAAGCACGAGACATCCTTCAAGGTAGTCAAAAAAGACGGATAGAAGGGGATATTAAAAATCATTTTTGTTAATTGGGGGAGGGAGGCATAGTCTATGTTGTACATCATATTAACTAGGTTTAGTGCGAGACTTATTGTGCAACTGGTAGTTTGAGTCAATTGATCTACTGCCTTCTATTTACTAAGTTAATCGCATTTTCTGCCTCGTATATTAGATCATACTTTATGTGGACTTAGAACCCACAAGAAACCGTGTTGTTACCATAGCAGATAAACAGATTGTGCTGGTAATGAGACCTAATGTTGCTCTAGTTGTAGGAAGATGATTTCAAGCAAGGCCATAGATTTACCACTGAATCAGCTGTCTCTGTCGACTATATGAAACACGACTTTCTTTGTATTGACATTACTACAATTTACAACATTTAACCAAGTATTAGATGGGGTTTCGGGCGAGTAACAGTTTACCAGAAGTTCTTGTCTAAAGCATGGAGAATAACTTTTATTCTGTCAATTCTGTCTAGTGGTCATATGTATCATACGGGGAAACTTGGCCTCGACAGGAAAGTTGCTTTGGATATTACCCTAGAAACAATCTTCTTTGTGGGGAATGTAGTTTGGACCAAATGGGAATTCCAAAAGAAATACTAGAACCAAACGGGGTGTCTATAGTTATCTCATATTGTTATAAAATGAAACCGAGCATCCATTTAGTAAAAATATTGCCTTCTTGTTCTTTTGGCTATTAGAAGTTATGCATCTCTTCTTCTGTATTGTAAGAACAATCTATATATGTCCAGTTTGGTTTTATATTGTGATTTTTCCAACTATATTAATTTTCGAAGTTGTCTGCAGGCTTGTGATATTGAAGTGGATGATTTATTTGCTTTTGACTTGCATAGTGACGATGAAGGACAAAGGTGTGTGTTGTAAGACGTATCACATACTTCGTGTAATTGTCAAAACGAACAAGAAGCCATAACATTTTTTGCAGGCACTTAAGTGCCACCATCAAACGAAATGAAAGAGATCATGTTTTAGGTACAAATGGCTTGTTACTAGGATTTTCCCCCAAGAAATTCCTTACTCCTACATCCAGATGAATGGTAAAGATGTCTTCCTCTTTGCTGTTCGTGTTGTGCCACAGTCAATTGAATCCACTCTAGAGAAGGCAGGTCTTACTGGATCCAGCATAGACTGGTTGCTTCTTCATCAGGTATAAAAAAAGAAAACCTATAATATATCATATGATGAGAAGTAGGAATTTGATCTATTTGATTCAGCATCTTAGCATTTCCGAAAATTTAACTGAAAATAATTTCCAACACTTAATCAATAAAAGTTCAAGGCAAGAAAATTATATTTTACATATCCTGTTCTTGCCTACAACTTAATCCAGTACATTTTATTTGATAAGTACAAGGAATTAGATGTTTTTGCCTTGAGACCTCTAAACCTGTCATATTTATACGATTATCCACTGAGATAAAAGAGGGGTTTGGCTAAATTGCAGGCAAACCGGAGGATTATTGATGCAGTCGCAACACGTTTGGAGGTCGCATCTGAACGTGTTATATCCAACTTGGAAAACTACGGTAACACAAGTGCTGCGTCCATTCCATTGGCACTGGATGAGGCTGTACGAAGTGGGAAGGTGCAGCCAGGCCATACAATTGCAGCTGCTGGATTTGGAGATGGTCTTACTTGGGGTTCGGCCATCATTAGATGGGGATAAAGTGCTTAATCCATTTATTGATCGATGCAGAAGAATCAAGAGTATCTGCTAATGCCATTTAGTAAGTTTTTGGATACAGTTTCATTCCTGTATATACAGTTAATACTAAGGTTCATTGACTTTATCTCCTTGAGTCGTTTTGGTTTAGTTACTCGTATCGAACATAAGTAAATTTTATCATCTGTCGTTCAGGCCAATTTTGTCAGCTGTAACTGTAGGTTTAATGTTATCTTTTACTGTTTTATATTCTCGACCTCAGTCGAGTCTCTCAAACTTAAATAACCAACCAGAATAATCGAGTGAATAAATTAGTAACACGAAAACAAAAACAGCAATCGGACCAGAGAATACAATTGTATTATAGGATCTCAATTGAACAGATCGAATAAACTCGATTTGACATAACATGAAAGTTGTTAGTTCGAAAGCACCATGGAGGGGCAAGAGAAGTCCACAGAACACTTAATTGACACCAACTCAAGTTAGAATAAACTTATTCAATGGTCAATGCCGACTGCTTTTGGTACCATATCTTTGTGGTTGCTTTTTCCAATAAATGACATTTCTTAATGTTATTTGTATAGGTAACGGTCGATTTATAGATGAGTTTTTTTTTTTTTTTGGAATAGTCATTTGGCTTGAATCTACGCACTTGCAATTTCGTTTCTCGAGAAATTCGCACAGTGGAAGACCCTGAATTTGAGAGGCTGTTGTCGAGAATATCCAGACAAGAGGTCAAGAAAATAAAAGGAGAAATCCTTACAAAAATGGTTGAATGAACATAATTCTTTTCTGACTGTTAATTTTATATTTTATGTCTTTCAAATTAGTTAAATTTTGGATATCCAACTAGGCACATGCTATTGAGATCCAGCATTGAAATTTGCTGTATGCACACCTGATTTGGGAACTTTTACTCGAAATGTTACACAAGGGAGATAGGGACTTTTTAATGATGCACAACTCAACTTGCCACCTCCCACCTACCCCATAAATCCATTAAATTCCACCTCTTCTCATTTTGGTGGCCTGGTATTTGAACAAGTTATCCTTAATATGATCTCAAAGATGACAACTTGACCAATTTAAAATCTGACATCTCATTTGAACATTTGGACTAATGAAGACTTAAAATTTTAATATTAACAAATCAACTTTGTTAATACGAGTAGCCCAACTCTTTAGTTCATGAGATTTTATCCTTCTAAGGTGTGCTAATAATCCCTACGATAGTCATTAAATGCATACACACTACGTTGTTCAGATCCAAATATTTTAATAAACAATATTTTAATTTCCTTCTCTTTTCAATCTAAAAAATGCTTGTACAGATGGATTTACAGGTATTGAGATGACAGAATTTAATTGACTGATTTAACTTTAATTTTTTGTCCAAAATTCAATAAAATCTTGTCGGCATTCCGTAAATCAATCCGTAAAAACAGCCCATTATAGCATTTCTCATTCAATCTTCAATTCAAAGAGGCACCAAAAAGATTAGACAGAAATGACAATTTTCATAAATGAATTCATTTAAAATCCCTAGGTACAAAATCTCTCTTTCAGCATTCAATGCAGACTAGTACAACAGCCCACTTGTTTGATACTGTCAACTATCTGATAGCAGTGTGTCCTCAAGTTAATAATTGGTATCAACTTCCAGAATAATGAATGATTTATCATTTAGCCACGTATAAATAAGAAAAACAAGTTAAAATATAGGTAGCGCAAAAATTAGAACTTAGAGCAGTAATGTACTAACCAAAAAGGCATTAAAATCATGTCGAATCTTGCCGGTTCATAAGATTACAGAGTTCAGTAGCTACACTTAACATTATGAGACTATTTCTATATCATACGCATTTTTATGTATAAATTACACGAAAAAAAAAAATACACGAATAAAGCCACTTTAAAGAATCGCGAGAACTAACAGCTGTTATAACAACGCTCCAAACTCCCCATCTGCAGGTGGAAAGTCTTTGCACGTTGCCTCCAAAAACTTTTCTTTAATTTAATAGAATTGCGCCGACTGGAGGAATGATCACCATACATCACGCAGATACCGTCCAGTCGTTTGCAGATTCTTTACCATGCTCTCAGCTTTAGAGGTGTCCAGAGATCCCTGAAACAATAACCAGTGGGATTAATTAGGTGCAGGCTTAATCAGCTAAAGAAGTTGACCTTATCATTGCCTCAAGCAATTCTCCCCTCAGAATCTCAAATAGAGCCTTAAGTTGTGTATATAAAAACTGATTGGTCACGGTCACATAGACAATATTTGCCAGAGGCGAAATATTGCAACAACTTGTGGGTAAGGTGGACTATAGAGTATTCAAGAAGAAAAAGAAGTTAGAATATCGTCTACTATACAGTCTACCACAAACCAAATCAGCGGGAAAGGTGTGGAAATAAAAAGAAAAGCCAAACTGGCACAAAAAAAGATACCTTCTCTTGCATAATAGTGTGAAGAGTTCGGTGAACATCCCGGGCCATTCCTTTGGCATCACCGCAGACATATAAGTAGCCTCCCTCGGAAATCATGTTCCAGATATCTGAAGCCTGTTGCACACCACAAAATATTACTAAAAGATTTGAATACAATATGCAATTCCAAATCTCTGAACTTCTATTAAAATCTGAAGCCAAAAACTAGTTAGATAGTAATAGGTGCAAAAGGTTGCATACCTTTTCCGTCATCTTATGCTGCACATATTCCTTAGTTGGTCCTTCACGTGAGAAAGCTATCACTAGCTCGGAAATTACACCAGCTTCAACATACTTATTCAATTCTTCCTCATAAATGAAGTCCTGAAAATTGCATTAAATTAATTTAGAAATCTTGTAACTAATATGTTTCTCAAAAACGCCAATGCTACAAATGATTAGTGATTTACTAACCATTTTACGGTTTCTGCAGCCGAAAAATAATATAGCAGGACCAAGTTCTACTCCTGATTCGAGAAGGGCTAATCTTTCCTGAAATTAACAGATATTTGTTGTATCATTAACTATTCAGCATTAGGAGAAGCTAGGACCATCGAGTATGTAACATGAAGTGCTTTCTCACAAACCTGAAGGAAACCCCTAAATGGAGCCAAACCTGTACCGGGGCCGATCATTATGATTGGCACTTTAGGATCAGCCGGGAGTTTGAAGTTAGATTGCCTAACAAAAATGGGCGCCCAACTGCAGTCTACGCTTTCCTCCAAAAACACAGAATTCTGGAAAGGGATAAACGGTGAGCAATAACGCTTATCAGAGATTGTACGCATTACATGAAATAAGCTCATTAAACTCAAAGATAGCATGTCCAAAAAATATGCAAGTCCTGATAAATCTAGAACAATTTATAATATTCAGGAAACTGTACACTATTCCTTTGATAATTAACTATTTCTATTCACTAGCACTTCCCCATATTTTTATTCACTCAGCTGATACGGAAATATACAAACCGAGTACAAAACCAATACCTTCATCCATGTTGAGCAGACACCCTTATGAATTCTTCCAACAGGTGTTTTCTCGTAGACCAGTGCACAAGTTACATGAATCCTAGAGGGTGCTATCCTGCAAAACATATCGCAGATGATTAGTAGAATTTTGGAAAAAGAATGAAGAATTAAAAGAAACAAAACAAGTAAAAAAATTTCTCTTCTTGTTACATCTCATGAAATAAAAAATGTGATCGTTTTCATTGTCCACAAAAGACCTCATATCATAGTCAGCTGATAGGAGCAGGTTAACAATAATAATAATGATCGTTCCAAACGTATTCTGAAAGTCCACGACAAAAATTTCCTTTTGGTTGCACTAATGTGCAACGCGTGGTGTGATGCTGCGAGCATAGAGAACAGCGGGGCAGGGGAAATAACTACTCACTTTGGGGAGGATGAAATAGAATAATATCTAGGCTGCATACGCGGCGCAATGGCTGCGAAGAAGACACCAAGTGAAGGTTTGGCAGATGGAAATTCTGCCATGACCTCGAGCAGGCTTCTCTGACTTGCAACTACCCACTGAGCATATTCATCCTGAAGAAGAAAGTGCTCTTAGTGTGATTTTTCAACCAAATTCGATATCAAGATATGGACTGAACATAGCACACCTTTCCAGATGGGGATGCAAGATATCTTAGTCGATCTTCTTCACTTGGATCAGAAGCATGTGCTGCTAAAGCAATTAAGGCAGACTGGAAAACATGTGTAACCAACCATTAATACTCAGTTGTTCTTCCCAAGGTAAATCCAGGAAATAATTTAATAAATTGGAGCATAACCAACCTTTTTGGGAGAACTCAAGAGATCTGCATATCGAGCAAGTGCAGTTCTTAGTGTGCAAGGTGGGAAGGGAGGTAGCAAGGAGCTTCCGCTGAGTGGGATGCCATCCTCTTTATCAGTGTGAATGGAGAAGTAAGTATCAGGGGACAAATTTAGTAACCTTTCTGCCTCCATCACGGTTTCGATCAAATTCTCACAGTAGACACCAACATGGTCCCCTGTTTCATACCTAAGGAGAAAAGTAAAGAATAAATAAACAAGATCTGACTAAAACTAAACCCTTTTACTAGTTTAACTATTAAGAAATAAAGTATTATGTGGCAGATGATGTAGAGCAGAAACTTACGCAAGTCCAGTGCCAGAAATATCAAATTCCAAATGAGTGCAAGAACGATCAGATGCCGTAGTGTGAAGCTCCTTCTTCGCAGCCACATTAGCTCTTCAAGAAAAATACTTAATGTTAGGGAACGTCTGGAAGAGAAAAACATATCTTTGCAAACAAAATAATTGAGAGAAAAGGACAACCAAGAAAAAAATTATATCTCCTTCAATACCTGCAAGGATGTTGAACATCATACATGGTATGACCATTGGCATGAATTGATCCATTCTTCAGAATTGACACATCTGGGCAATCATGAAAAACAACACGATATTCTGGGACAGCAGCAGTGTATGGAGTATTAACAGTTGCATCATCCTCATCACGGAGCAAATTATCCAACTCGGGCCACACTAACTCACGCCTATATTCACCAAAAATTGATCAGAATTATTGAAGCTACAATCTCCTTGTCTTTAAAAGATAAAGGTGCTTCGTTTCAAATAATAATGCAATCTTAATACCAAGCAGCAAAGTCATCTTCAATGCATTGATCATCATCTCCAAGACCCACTGGGACAAGTCGTCTCCCACCTGGAATCAGAAAAAAAGAGAAGGTGAGAAGATAAAAACGAGAATAAGATGATAGGTGCATGTAACAGCCAACGTTTAACGATCAAGTAAGTAATTTTGATTTCTATCTCATTTTCATATTAAAGATGAATTCACCACAAATATAAATTCCAGTTTATACTTGGAAGCAGACAACCTCTATCCAAGGGTATACTTAATGTTATAACAGATCAAAATCAATTCAACGATATCTCAAGAACCTAAACTAGCATAGTATCTATCATTGAGTCAAACATTTCATATGGCTAATAACCAAAAAAATTGAAAAGGATAAAACTTGAAATAAACAACAAATACCTTTTTCAGTGACAAGCTCATCCACAACTTTAGCAATCTGTTGAGAAATTCAAAAGAGAAGTTAGTTAACAATTACATCATGTCATCTAGAATCATGCGCATTTGAAATATAGGTAAATAAAATAGAGCTCAGATCAATCTCAGACCTTGTTGAAATGCTCGTATTGTCTGTTTCCAAGGCCAAATACTCCATAATTAAGATTCTTAAGCCAGTCTCCTCTCCCTTCTCCCTGCACCGCGAATAAAAAATTACTCAAATCTAATGCAGAGTCCTATGAGAACGTAACTCCCTATAATTATATTTTACCTCTGCGAACCACTTATAGAACCTCGCTGCATTGTCAGTAGGCTCGCCATCTCCATATCTGAAACCACCAACCAAATCAACGAAAATCAATGAAAAATTGGATACAAACAATTCATTGACTATCTGACTTCATGGGGTGTATACATATAATTTTATTCAGCCATAAATATAAGATGTTGTATCTTTATGCAACTAAGAGCAAAGTTATACGAAACTTACGTGGCTAAGAAGAAGAATGCCAAACTTTCTTTCTTTAACTTCTCCCCGTACTCCTCATCATCTGCTGCGTAATCATCCTAACAACAGATAAAAAGATTAAATCAAGTGATCACAACAACAGGATCAAAGATTTACATAGTAAAACAGAATAAAAAGATTAAATCAAGTGATCACAATCTCAGGATCAAAGATTTACATAGTAAAACAGAAACAAAATAAGAAACTTCAAAATGGATTTAAAACTCACCATATCAATTACTTTAAATATAGCTTTGTCATATCTAGCTTTACCTTCCTCAGCAAGTTCCTGTGCAAAGAATAAAAAACAATGTAAAAAATGAAAAAAAGGAATTTCCAAAACTACCATAATAAATATTTTACCTTGGCAAAGCCTTCTGCGGTACCAGTCTGAGTTCCGAAGAAGATAGTGACCTTCTTCTTTCCATCGTCAGCTTCCTCTGGCTCCACCACCGCCTTAGGTACTACCACTTTAGGCGGCTCCACCGCCTTCTTCGTAGCTGATCCTGCAACCCGCCTCCAGACTAACACCACAACGCATCCTATCAGCACAGCCACAGAAGTGGTTAAGACCATCATCATGTCCCTGTTCTCCATCAACGTTGTCACTACCGCCAGATGCCCTGCTACCTCCGCCGACCCGTTCAACTGCTGGAATTTCACGCCCTTTAGGATCGAGGCCATCAAATCCAAAGGCCATAACTTATCTGAGGTGGATTCCATCAGTTCTCAACTGGGTCGGTGGCGGATTTTCAAATGCTTGTCTGAATTCACAAGAGCCGAAATTTTTTGAGACTCTTAACTTCCGCAGAGGAGAGAAACCTCCTTATATAATATCGAAAGCGGCAATGGGGTAGCATCAAACGCCTACCAAACCAGACTGGGGAGACCCACCTAACTCTACTTTTAGCCTCAGTTAGTTAGTTAGGGGAGGCTTTTATTTTCGTGTCAAATAGAATTGTTTTTGGAGGCAAAATGATTTCTTCTATTTAGGAAAGGTTATTCGTCTTTCTTTTTTTAGGGTAGCGATCCTCGACTAGAGGTGTAAATCGAGTACCGTAATGAATTTGGGTGTTGTTTTTAACTATTTCGGCTTTTGAAAAAATAACCAAAAATTAAAATTATTAATATTCGAGCCTTCGATTGAGTCGTAATTACTATTTCAAAATGCATTTTTGGAAAAGAATGCTTTGCCCTGAATCTACACCCTAACATTTTTTTATTATTATTGTTATTTTAATAGTTTTTAATGTTTTTTATTCTTTTACTTATTTGGATTTAAGGTTTAACTGAGGGTAGAGAAAAGTCCTTAACCATAGTTAATTAGCTTCGGTTTGAACAAGGGATTTCTTAATGATGTTAATTTTGGGTATATTTTGTCATACAGAATAGGTCAAAATTCAACGTCCAAAATCTCACATACTGTCTTCTAGTCTCAAGATTCATATTGGAGAGAGGTAAAAGGAAAGAGAGAAATCGACACATAATAGCATTATTCTTGTAAACAAGGTTGCATTGACATCTATTATGCTACACAAATTAATTCGTTTGGCAAATTTATAAATTAATTTATTAAGAGAAATATTAGTTAATCCCACGAAATATGTGAAAATTATTAAGTAGTAGTTATAAATGTGTTAAAATTAATATTTAACTTCGACTGAATTTGTAAATCAGGTTATTCGACTCGTTATTGAAACAATTAATAAGTCCTTTTCATACGCCCTATTTTAGTCAATTTTGAGTTCGAGATCGATGGCTGTGTTTGCTTGGCATCAATTGGTTTTTACTTTTTTTTTTCTATTTATTTAATAATATTGTCATCGTCTCAAGTTTTATTTTTATTCTTTTTTAAAAAAAGGTAGGCTACGGTCAAATTATTCCACTAATTCAAAATCATGGTAAATGGGGTGCCAATTTCGTCAGGTCAACCCATTAGCATGACTATTTTGGCAATGTTGTTGAATATGTACTTTTTTTTTTTTTTTTTGTATTTTTCCATGCATTTGAATCAATCATAAAAAGAAAATGTCCCCCGTTTTGCCCCTCTTTTTTGAATAAAAAGCGAGTAATTTACTATTATTTGCATTATTCCGAGATGTTAAGCTGTTACACGCGCATATGTGCTTTATGTGTTCATTTGAGTTATTTAAAAAAAAATTATACGAATCATGAGCAATATGAGCTTATTTATGATCATGCAAAGATATGAAATATATGTTCACGTGAAGTTCATCTATTATATTGTGAGTTCACCTTGATTTAAAAATGTTACATGCAAGCGAACAAGATTGTTGTATGACACGCAAAGATCCCTAGTTATGTTTGTATACCATAGATAGAAAAAGTACTTCATAAGGGTTGTATAACGCATAGAGGACTTGTATAGTCGAAATGTTGATTATCGAAAGTCGAGGGCAAGAGTAGCCCATAGGTGTTGTATAATCGTGCACGACGGCTTGTGTAGCCTACATCGAGCTTCCATAGCTTATAAGTTACTATAGTCGTACATTTGTGGCCTTAGTGCTTGCGTAACACAATATATTCAATTTGAACTCTCCGTGTACAAAATACTATATAGGGAAAGGTCCTAATTAATCATAAAAAAAGAAATTTACATGTGCCATATTTGTGTTATGCTATGTTATCTCTTGATATTATGCATGCACTGTATTTTGGACGTTGTTGTTCAGTCATTTTATGAATCTTAAACGAGCGAGAATTCTTTGGATTGAAGGCGAAAGCAGTACCTTCTAAGGCGAGACTTGGTCGAACCCCGAGTTTTATTAACTATTTTTCTACCTCTATCTTTTGTCAAAACATGGAAGTACTCATTTTGTATAATCCCACTTTTGGACCTTTAAGTGATTCTGATGTTGGAATACATTAGTATAAAATGAGACGTTACAAATTGTCATGCAACGGTACAATTATCATGTCCAGTAGGCCCAATTTTCCTTCAACAATAACAGTGACCCTTCTAGGAATGGCTAGGTCTGCACCCAAACCCAATCCAATTTTGCCCAACAAGCCTAGAACTCGGCCCAAGAAACTAGGGCCCAAAACTTGGCTTATTAAGTTATTCTCAAGCTTAATTGGCCCATCAGCTAATCAAATTGCAATCAACTTAAGGTTTAAAATTTAAGTCAGGGTCAATAACTATAATTACATATGTCATCAATTTTTATTAAAATTTACTAAAAATTTGATTTTTATCTAGACCAAACAAGGGCTAAGTAACCAAGAGTGCTATACTTTATACAACGTTGTGGTTGCTAGTGAGCGTTCCGAATATAACAACTGGGATTCACGGTAAGTCTTGATTCCATTTGGGGAAAAATTATGCATACATCAGGTCCAACATTTACTTTCTTGTTTAGGAAATGTTCTGGGCCGTTCACGAGTCCCGAGGCATGGCTAGTGAAAATCAGCTTACGAGTAAGGAGACAGCTCACAAGCATAGCCTCCCTTCTATTTTGTGTATTCTTTTGGAAAGTCACTTGCTACTTACATGGGGCAAGGACGATGTTCCTTGGTATCGTACCTAACTTGTGATAGTGTCTTTAACATCGTTCTGCATGGTGGTTGGTTTCATGTGAATCGGAGCAATCGAGGTTTTTGCCATCTTATTCCTCATCCCATTATATGGTTAAACGTGTACTATGATTGTCAAGAATCCAAATACAAAATAAATTTGCATTTCCATATTGTATCTCAAAATGAATAAAATAGAGAATGATTGTTACTTCAATAGTGGATGGTCATGTGGGATGAGAGAATAATGTGATGATGGAGTAATAACAAATGTTGACTAATAATTTTGTGGTCGAACGTGTGGAATAATTAGGTTTGACCATAGACAAAATTATGGGGCCTTTAATTATGAGACATGTCCAATTTACTTTTATATTTAATTTTGTTACTTTTAACTCTAAAGCAAAATTTTTTTTTTTTTATCTAATGCAAACAAATTCCCCGCCAAACTTTCGACCAATTTATGCTTCTTCACGTTCATTTAGGTACCTTCACTTTCTCAACTAATTGTATATTAATATTTTTTTGAACTTTTTTCATTGTGAAATCTCTCGTATAGAACGTGAGGAGATTAATATACTAATATTTTTGTTTTCTTGCTACAGCTCAACCTTTCTAAATGTTATATGAATACTTTGAGAAAACTCGCAATGCGTTAGGTCATGTCCTATTTTCCAACTATACAAGAGATATTAGGGTAACCCTCCTTTCTTTATGCATGTCGTAGTAAAGAGAAATAGAGAGTTGTGAGTTCGAAATATATTATAATCATCTTTCTCGGTTTAAAACAATTATATAATGACTCATAGTTCTTAAATTTAGAGTGAACTACCTTATATCATGTGTTTTCCAGCTTGCTTTTGATTTTTTTCATTTTTCTTTTCAATTTCATGTTTGGACCATTTCTTGATATGAGTGTCAACCTTGAGCACGGCCATGCTAATTGAATCGTTTTAATTTTACCGAATGTCATGAAAAAATTTCATGTTATTAATTGCTCTTAGTAGTATGAATTATTCGTTTAAGGAAAATACTTGTTATACATCATTATTTATATAATCTTTTATAGATTGATGAAGAGTCAAAAAGAAAGTACGGGAACTTTTTTTTTTGGTTGATGAGACTTTGACTTAATCAAATCTCGCCACACAAATATATAAGTTGTGATGTATATGTATCACAATCGTACATTTAATCCATACGTATTGAATATTTCTTTTGTTTATGCAGTTGTTGAATTTAACTTGAATCTTTTTTCAGTTGTTGTGATGCATTTTCTTTGGTGTAATGTATGCATTAGAAGTGGGGATGCAAAGTTCGAGCAGAGACTTTAATATTGCATGCATTCGTTTGTGATCAATTTATTCGAGTAGTTATTAAATAAATTGCATACGAATAATAATATAATGTAATTTCAAGTGACTTTACAAAAAAATTAAATCGAATTTCGAATGGATTCTCAATTCTTGAATCGAATTGATGTACTCGACTTGATAATTATACTCCGTGGGGCCAAGGTGTTCCCTTCACCTCCCTCTTGTTTCCCCACATACAAACACGATTTCTTTTTCTTTTTTCTTAATTCTCTTTTTCTAAATTCTGATTTCTTTTAATAAAGTGGTAGCTTTCTTTAGTCAAGAGAGAGACAGAAAAAGACCTCCTCCTGTCACATCATATACAATACCCTTTTCACTCATACACTATAATTTACAATGCATTTTTTATTGAATAAAAATAAATTTGTCGACTCTGCCTGCAAGTACACGAGCATTTGCACTACACACTCATATTCGACAGTGTTTAGACAATTTCATGAATTATATGTACAATGAAAAGCTAAACAATTATAATCTATGCACCAAAGCTTATTCCTCGGCACCAAATGTTGAGTGAAGTGTCTCTTCGACTCTTTATTTTTCCCAAACTCATTAAAAGAAACTTATGACCAAACTCAAAATTCAAAAAATTCAAATCTTTCTCGTAATCTTCATGAAAGTATCTAAAAACATCTCCTATATATTCTATTATCCTCTAGTAGAGAGATCCAAGACCTATATTAGAATTTATGAGTTTAGTCAAATACGAACCTACAATTCACATGTCATTCAAGCTCTCCCAACACCTCCTTATCTGCATTTGTGTTCGATCGGTTAATTCAACAAAATTAATAAATCCCCTTTATCTTAGTTGTAGAGTTTCAAGTCTTATACAATCAACATCAACCTAAATTATTACTAAAATTCAGGGCATATGAGCTCTCTCTCACAACATATTTTGCAAATATGTCATTGTCTAACTCATTTTTTAGAATGTGGAAATTCATTAAGTTCTTATTTGAGCTCCATAATTTTAAAACAAATTTTTTAAAATATGATTTTTAGGAATGTATGATTAAAAATATAAAACATTCTAAGTTTAAGTATAAAATTAATTTTATTAAGAGAATGTACAATTAAAAATGAATTTAAAAAAAAATATATTTTAAAAATAATATTATCGAGTACTGTTGTGCACCAATCTAAGTTTAGTAATGTGATGTACAATTAAATGTGTAGTTATTTAGTTTATTTAGTCCCCATTTAATCCCAATTATTTTAAATTATAATTTTTAGAATAATATTTTTTTGGAGAATGTGTTATTGAAAAAGAAGGAAAAAATTATTTGATTTACGTATAGTATTACTTTATGAAAGATTGTATGGTTAAAATAAGAAAGAGAAAATAATTTTTTGGTATAATAGAGCCAATTAATATAAGTGTGTTATTTAGATTGATGTTATAATACTATAACAATGTTAAATAGAATTACTCGGAAAATTGTTAATATTCAACCATTGCCTCACCTCCAACGGAGAGAGAGAGAGCACCTCGTTACCCGTGCAAATTCCTCTTCCACCACCTCTATATTTGTGTCTCTATGATCCCTTTCTCTACTGCATTCTGCTCCTCCACCTTCAACAAATATGTTGAGAACTTAAATCTCTCTCTTTCACACACACACAGAGAGAAAACTAGAGTTCTGCGCAGTTTCCCGAAGAACCCCATCTCCTTTCACGCTCACCAACACCATCAATATGGATTCTCCTCAGAACTGGCTTGCCTTCTCCCTTTTTCAACCCACTAATCCCAGTAAGTACCCCACCCCATAAATATGTATCTTTTAACCAAGAAAGTGAAATCTCAAGTACCAACATGCACATAAAAATATTTATTTATTTAGATTTGTGTACATTATCCTATAGGTGGTGGAATTGTGGTCAGTGGAGATCAAGAAAATGGAAATGGCGCAACTGCAACACCAGACTTGTCAATAATCAATGGAGCTGACCCGAAGCTCGAAGATTTTTTGGGTGGTTCGGGGAGCGGTGAAGCTGCCCAGTTCAACGGTGGAACTCAGGTCCTTGTGGCTGATTCAGAGATATATGACTCAGAGCTTAAAACAATAGCTGCTAGCTTCCTACGTGGGTTTTCCGGCGAACCATCCGGCAACCAGCAGCAGCTGACTGTAGTTACTCCGACGGTACCTCCGGCCAAGAAGCCCGTGGAGAACTTCGGCCAACGCACCTCCATTTATAGAGGAGTCACTAGGTAATATATTTCATGCACAAAAACCAGGCTAAAGAATAAATATAGAATAAACCTAACTAGGGTTTCTTATACAGTATATATTTTATCATATTTGTATTATAGGCATAGATGGACTGGGAGATATGAAGCTCATTTATGGGATAATAGTTGCAGAAGAGAAGGGCAAAGTCGGAAAGGAAGACAAGGTTTGTATTTTCTAGGGTTTTGGGATTTCATCATCATCCATATTTTCAAGAATGTTCTTTCAGCAACGTAACTGGTCCCAAGTCCGGATAATCGATTAGTATTGCACCAACACGCGACATAAATCCTTAACTTGATCAACACGAGCATCAATCGAGAATAAGATTTTATTATTTTTATTTCAAATAGAGAAAGATTTTGATGTGTTTCTGATGATGCTGCTGCTGTTTGTTCCATGTACTATCAAATCATTATGCCATGGACGATTCAAATAATTATTTTTAGTTTATTTGGGTGAGTACTTATAAATTCTCTTTTTCCATTCAAGAAATGATCGAATCTAAAGTTCTGAGGGGTTAGATTCTCCTTGGATACTGATTCTGTCTGTACTTATTATTAATTTTAAATAATTAATTATTTTAGGAGGATATGATAAAGAAGAGAAAGCTGCTAGAGCTTATGATCTTGCAGCAATCAAGTACTGGGGTCTCACCACCACCACTAACTTTCCAGTAATATTCATTTACATTCAATTTGCACTCTCATTTTTCTTTTTGGTCTGATTTCTTCTTTTAATCTGATTAATTATCATGTTTAATTTGTCGCAGGTGTCCGATTATGAGAAGGAAATGGTGGAAATGAAGAACATGACGAGGCAAGAATTTGTTGCTTCTCTTAGAAGGTCAGATTTCTTAAAACATTTTCTAGACGAGTTGGTTCATCGTACTATTTACAGAAGTCCGCCTATGAAAATTATGAGTGCCATTTAGCTAAATTTAAGGTTATTTTTTGTGAACCGAGTACTTGATTTCGTCAACATTAGCTCATATATCTTATTGCAGGAAAAGCAGTGGGTTTTCGAGAGGGGCCTCCATTTACCGAGGAGTCACAAGGTAATTTGTTTCGTGGTACACGATTTAATTCTACATTTTGATGCTCAGGTTTGATTGTATTGTAGCTCTATAATTCGATTTGTTTCACCTTTCTAGTTTACTTACAATGTAAGTTTTTTGGGGTTCATTTAACCCGACTCATGAACTTAGCCGATACACCCTTTTTCTCGTTTTGTTCTAGGCATCATCAGCATGGGAGGTGGCAAGCAAGAATCGGAAGGGTTGCGGGCAACAAAGATTTGTACCTTGGAACTTTTAGTGAGTTATTTTCCTATGTAAATTCCTTATTCAATTCATAATGGAGATAATGTACGACCAAACAATGCATGCACGTATTCCGAGGATACTGAAATATTATGGGGCAGCTATGGCGGTGGATGATGCTTAAAGAATTAAGATATTTTCAGGGCTCTGCCAAATCTAATGCTACATTTAATAAAAACATTACGTGGCTATTTATTTGTGGGCTAAGAAACGGTGGTACATAATTGAAAATTTAACTCGTTCGAGTGCAAGATAGGGAGGAGGGTAGGATGAGATCCAAAAGAAAGGTTATTTAAGATTTGTTTTATTACACTGTGGGGTCGAAGAATATGTCATAAATATTATATAAAAAAGGGTTTCTCTTAAAAGTGATTTATTTTGAAGAACTTGTGGGCCCCCCCATTCTTGATTGCAATTGATCAAGTCATGTAGGAACAAGGTTCAAGTCTATTGATTTGTTAGGAATGTGTGAAGACAATTCAAATAACTCGGTATGTTCATTTTACGTTTAAGTTTTTAGATGAGATGAGATAAAGGCTTGGCAGTGAACAAGTTTAGTTTAGAGCCTAAATTACTTGTATTCTTCCTAGTGAAGCTGTCGGAAAATGCCCATTGCTCAAGTTGTAATTGTATGAAATCCGTGGATTTAAATTGAACTAGGGATATTTATAGTAATTCGTATATCTAATTTATTTGTTGTGCAGGCACTCAAGAAGAAGCAGCCGAGGCTTACGACATTGCTGCGATCAAATTCCGAGGTCTAAACGCAGTGACAAATTTTGACATGAGCCGCTACGACATAAAGAGCATCGCGTGCAGCAATCTTCCCATAGGAGGCTTGAACAACAAGCCTAAAACATCATCCGAATCTTTATCCGAGAGCAAAAGTTTCGACGGAACTCACTCAGCAGACATTTCTTCCAACACGTTAACATCCCATCCTCCAACAGCATCCACCCTCAGCTTTGGATTGCCCATAAAGCAGGACTCTACAAATTCCTGGTCTAACCCTGCCGTTTTTCAACCCCCCAGCATTTGTTTACCTTTCAGCATGAATTTCCCAACAAATATATCCGTGAATGAAGCCAGCAAGAACAAGAATGATGAAGGGTTCTTCAATGCAAATTACTGTCAGCATCAGCAAGGAATTGCTCTAAATAGCAACAGTAGTAATACTGCTGCTGCTGCTGCTGCTGCTGCTTATGATGGATCTGTATCTACTACTGTGGGCAATTGGATTTCACCATCTCTGCAATCATTTCAGTCTGCAAAATCGAATCTATCAGCATTGCAGACGCCAATATTTGGCATGGAATGAGCCCAGTAAAATGAAAAAGGAAATTCGATGGTGGATTGGTCAAAAAGAGAATTCAAATCTCTTTTTACTTTTTGCATGGATAAGACCAGAACTAGCAATCATTTCGCCAAGACTAACAGCTATTACTGTACTTGATGAATCTTTTGTTATTGCCTTATTTCCTTTTTGTTTTGGCCTTTCCTTTATTGCTGATGTGATTTTATCAAGGTATACAGTTGACCGAATAATGAAAAAGAAAATAAAAAATCTCGTGCTACAGTCTGTCTCTTATCCCATAGTGAAGAATCAAAAAATTAATTTTAATCACTTATTTTATAAAATTTGTAACTGTTTATTAATATAAGTTTTCTCGAACCTTGTCTAAAAAATTTGGATAAATTTCTTGAAGGTGTCCAATTTTTAATCTTTCATGTTCTTAATATTTAAACATCAGGCTTTCGACATTCCGACCCAATAAAATTGTCTTAGAGAGTGCAGAAATTAAACTGTCGCGGTCTGGTTCTGTTTAATTTTTACCCTATCAGGATACAGGAAATGTTTTTCGGTTCATTGACCCTCTATGTCACATGTTTGGGAAGTTTAGGGTCGATTCTCTTTATCATTTTTAACTCGTATTCTGTTTTCAATTTTTCAAAACAGTAAAAATATGTTCTCTTTTCTACTTTCGAAAACGCATTTTTGAAAACAAATTAAAAATTTACAAAGAAAACATAAAACGACAAATTTGTCGTTTTCAATGTTTTCACTTATGATCAAGCCAAAATTTTCAAAATACATTTTGGGTGTTTTCAAAACATTTTTTCAAAATGTAAAAAAGAACACATTTTCAATAATATCAAAATGAACACTCAAAATATAAAATCCAAAATGAATTCAAAATTTAAAAATTGAAACACGAAAAAAAAGCCCCTTAGCTTTTAATCCTTTTCATTATATGGAGATATCGAACGGCATAATATTAAAAGGTGAAGAACATGGCTGTCGGTTATTAAAAGTTGAGACCCTGAAGGAATTTACCCTAAAATTTTCATTCATCTATAAAAATAGTGGACAAAAAATGAATTTGATTTGCATATAAGAGAAGAAAAAGAAATGGGGAAGGAAGAGACAAATACATGAGAAAATGAGACAGAAATGGGGTGTATTCTTCTTTTTGCATCCATGACGGATTATGAGATATAGTGCATGTTTGGCAAATCTTAAATTATTATTTAAGCGAATATTTTTATCTACATATTTTCTAAAATTCACTACTACTATCCACGGGTATGATAATTGTGCACTTTACTTGAAAAAAAAATTTGTTAAATATAACAATTATTTCATGCAAGCGATACTACATAGAAAGATAAAGTAGAGCATTAATACCACATGAATCCGACGGAAGATTGTCGACCGGCCTTTTCCACGAGGTGGTCGACTGATCGCCTCTACAAGAGATAGATCAACCACACCTCCAATAGTTGGTCAAACACACCATTTACGGAAATGGATGGTCGTTCACAAAAGGGTGAACATCAACCTCGCTACAAATATTTTTTCTTTTGAAATTTTTCAAATTAACTGAAATGTGAATAATTCGTCATTCTATATTTCTAGAAAGAGGTGCTTGTGTAAAATTTTCAAAATTATTTGCATTTTCTATATTATTAATTTGTTACATTTCTAGGGTCAATAATTTTATTTAAGGGTACTAACTCATTAAACATAAATAGCATTTACTTAAAAAGGATAAAAATTAGCCACAACAGAAATAAAGCTTACTGAAAAGAATAAAGTACAAAATACAATTGTTCTTCCACGCACAACAAATAAAATGCTCAAAAATCACAAAAATTAAGTATCGTAAAAATGTATTTGACAATAATTCTTTTAGGCAAAAAAAAAAAAAAAAACCTAACTTATAAAGAACTATTTAAAAACTCGTTTCCTCAATCGAAATGGTCAGTTTGTCACCGTTCTTCTCTGATTGGTACATAAAGCTCGGATACAGTCGTGCAAAACGACATTTAAACATTAACTTGAAACCTCCCAGGACAGACATGAATAGCATGGCATAGACGAGTTCAGCATGCAGTGCTATTTGATATCCTCCAGTTACCTAATCTTCAATTTATCATCTGAACTCGAAAAATAAAAAATACACAAAACATCCAGAAGACTATTAAGTTCACTTGTTGTATTTCAAAATAAATAGATTCAACAAAGAAATTTGATTTTCCTAGGCTGCAAATTGCAATCTAGTCCCGCAGAAAATAAGAAGAATAGACTTAAGTATTTCACATTTTGAAGACAGGCTAACTTGCCTTCTTCCTACTCAGACATCAGAATACATCCAAATGTTTTTCCTAGTGAAAAATAAACACCACCACTGAATCAAAGAAATTTTCAATTCTGAATCGTATTTCAACACTCCATTCAATCTATTACTACATCTAACAAAAGATTCATTGAAGTCAAGTCCCTCAACTACCTAATAGTTCTTCCTTTAATTATCCTCAATTGATGTCACTTCCTGTTAAGTGTATATTCTTGCTGTTATTTTATCTATTATAGTAATGCCACACGTCTATGTTAATATCTTCATTTCCACTACATTCATCTTATGGACATTTTGTCCTTTAATTGCACAACACCATAAAGCATAGTTTGTCTAAAAGAATTTGACTCAGAAGTTCTCATTCAATACTCTCCTTCCTTCTCCTTGCATATTCCTCATTCCTAGCAAAGCCCTTTTCTGTAACTATTTAACTAGTTTCCTAAGATAATTGGGGGGTAAAATGTCACTCCTCTAGCATCTAATTAGTTTTAGGAGAGGTCATCATCTCCCTTGTACTACTTTACTCAGCGGAAAAAATCTGAGACGATTTAATAAACCAGCCTCCAGACAATTCATTTTATGTTTTGACTTCGTCCCATAGGTGTATTTCACCATAGAAATATATTTATTTATGACTCCTACTGAAGCAAGTAATCCCAATCAACTGTTTAAAACAGAGAGAAAAAATTGCTGTAGTTGCTGAGTTAATAATGCAAATTTAAAAAAAAAAGAAAAAAGAAACAGGAACAAAACTGATTAAGATAAAGAAGAATATGATTATCTAACAGGTGATGCTTAGGAAGCAAAAGGAAAATTATGGTAGAGACGATTCTCATATAAATAGCCAATCCAAACATGTGTTCACTTAAAGTAATGGTTTACACTTTGGCTGGCAAAGGAACTAAAAAACTCAATTTTTTTTTTGCTTCCAAAAGAAAAATCAATGTAATGATTAAATGAATGAGATTCTTGCATCCCTCATACAGTAGCATATATTAGGAGTAGCACCCCCTAATGTGACGCAAAATAAAGAACATCAAAATTTATCATACACTAGAATTCTTTTTATGTGTCAATTACAGGCCTAAGCTATGAAGCTAATTAGCTAATATTTCATTATCTTCCCTTTTTATATAGTTTAGAATATTGTCATCCACGAAGAAAACAGTCCCTATGGCTTCATATTCTCCCAAGGCTGAACAGATGTTGTCTGTTTTAATTTTTTGGGGGCATCCTAAGCATTTTGTTCCACCAATAACAATGATCATATCAACTCAATAAGCTGGCATCAAATAAATTCAGAGAAGCAGAAAGAGAGATATTTAGCAAAGTTTAAAAGCTGCAACGTTTTATTAAAAAGGGATCATAGCCAATGCATGGACCACATAT
This sequence comes from Fraxinus quadrangulata, assembly GCA_903798255.1. Taxonomy (NCBI): domain Eukaryota; kingdom Viridiplantae; phylum Streptophyta; class Magnoliopsida; order Lamiales; family Oleaceae; genus Fraxinus; species Fraxinus quadrangulata. Next base: position 69,145 of record CAIGRB010095754.1, on the reverse strand, counting down.
ATCAGCTGATTCAGCTAAATTAAAAATGATCATCGCACATAGCTATGTTTTATGGAGCAGAGAGTTGTATCACTTTTCCCAAATTTGAGTCGATGTGGTCTCAAGCAATCTCCAGCTTGAGAATAGTTTATTAGAAAGCAAGCTAACAACAATTGGGAAGGTGTACAATTTAAAGGTCTGATTAATCTTCTGTCCAAGAAAAAGAAAATGTTCCAGAAATTCTATTCAAGTGTCTTAGTTAACAGCAGTTTGGTCGCCACAAAATCTACTTTAAGAAGGACATCATTTTGGGAGTGAACATCTGAAGTGAAAACCTATTAATTCTGAACAGAGCAATGAGCCAAAAACATTTGTTCATACGAAAGACCTTACGCAGCACAGCACCTTCAGGAATTACAGAAAAGATTTGTGCATCCATATTGACTTCCATCATAACTACTTTCGTACAGCTAAGCTTTTAGATATAGAAAATCTTTATAAATTTGATAAGTACCAGTTGAAACATTATATGATGCCAATTCGTGTGCATAGCATGCTTTAGATTTTATAACTTCAAAATATCACTGAAAGCATTTTGAACTCATGAACTTGACATGCTTCAAAAACGTCAGAATCATAAAAGAATGCATTCATATCAATATTGGCCAACTTCAAAGAATTAGTAACAAAGAGTTTGAGAACATAATAAAATGGGAAACTAAGATGTATTAGGTATCAAAGTCTTCCTGAATTTGTGCACTCTGTGGTGCAAATGTCCTAATGTGAAAAATTTCTATCTTCACAGGACAAAATATTTCAACTGTAGCATCAACAGAAGAATCTGGTTGTTGTTGTAACATCACAATGGATGTGATTAGTTACTAATCATTTGAAATATTCCAATTGAGAACCACAAAGAAATGACAAAATTATAGCAGCAAAAGAATTCCTGAAAATTAATATATGAGCTAAAGCATTAAAACTAAAACAAATATTGTATAATTTCAAGTGAAGGAGCTTTAGAATACAAATTCAAGATAAACTCTCACGGCAAAGCATGAAAGCCTTAAAAGAGTCCCCGGTCACAAGAATTAAATCAACAATCAAGTAAATTAGTCCACAAGAAAAAGAGCCTCTAACCTTAAATGCCATCAAATAGACCCAGTTTGTATCTTTTTCTTTTGTTTCTTGCCAGGTGATGCACTCTTCAACATCTGCCGCCCTGTCTTTTGCTTCTTCTTTTTCTTTGCAGGAGGCATCTCCCTTACGGGACCTGGAGGCACCCCCTTCTTCAGGGCACTACCTCTAGGAGTAACAGAGGGTGGTAATCTCAAACTTTCAGGAGGCAATGGACTGTGTGGCTTCCAGACCAAGTTATTTTTCATTGCAAACCTAACCTTCTTTGCACTCTTCTCCACACTCTTTGCAGCATTATCGATCATGTCATCTACTTGACCACTCATGTCTGGGTTGTCAGTGTCGGTCTTAGCAACCTTCCTTTTCTTTTTCGATATTCTATTCTTCACTGTAACTATTGGTGTATCACATGAATCTGTATCATCATCTATATGTGACCTAATTTCAGCAGCCACCTTCTCAAACTGCTTCTGAAGATTTGATATCACAGACTCATTCAAAGTTAAATCAGTTCCATCACTCTCCAATTCATCATCCAACCCCTTTCCATCAGCAGTCATCAGATCTCCATTTTCCATACCATTAGCAGTAACCAAATTGCCATTTTCCTCGACAGTAGATCCACTTTCAGAAACCAAATTATGTTCCTTATCCTTCTTCTTCTTCTTCTTCCTCTTAGACTTCTTATCACTTGTATCTGACTCTTCTAACTTCTTATGGCTTTTAACTGTTGCTTTTCTCGCCCTCTTACTCTTCTTTAAGCTTTCGTCATCAGACTCATTCTTGTCATCATGCACATCCTCAGCTTCTTCAGATACCTCCGATGAACACACACCATTACTGGTATTATAATCAATAGCAATCAAGTGAGGCACCTCATCATCATAACCAATACCACCAGAAGCCTCATTGAATTCGCAAACCGCTATTTCAACCCCACATGACTCCAGATCCTTCTCCAACTTCAGAAACTCCTCGTGCAACCCAAAAACTACCTTCCTGTTCCCCTGAAAACACTCCGCTGACGAACCGACCTCATAAAACCTCCCCGAAAAACACATCTTCAAGGCAACCACTGCTAACAACGCATCTCCATCTATCTTGTCACAGTCCACACCTGTTTTTTTCTTCGCCAGCAATTCCTTGCCCATCTTCAGCAACTCATCAAACACACAACTTGTCACTTTCCCCACCAGAATCCTGTCCTTACTCTTCATCAAAACCACAAATAAGGAACCAAAGATCACATCAACCACCTCCTTCCTCACAGGAAACCTCACCTCTTTCAACTCCTCCAAGAAAACCGATACAATATGATAATTCACTCCATTCCCCTGCAACTTATCGTCTGCCATAAACCCATCATTCTCCAAAACACCCATAAATTTACCCAGCAATTCCAAATCCCATTGCTTAAGTTTCATCAATTCAAACAAAGTTCTCACAAACCTACGTATAAGCAAGTAAAACTTGTCCAACCTCAAGCGGTCAATCCCAGGCCACTCTCGCCGAAGAGTCAAAAGAAATTTACTAAAATACTGCAGCGAAACAGGGAATTCAAGGATCAAAAACAGGGACGTAAGTCTATTAATAAGCGCCAACTGATTCGGAGCTTTGTCGGAGTGCCAGAAACAGTAAAAAAGTCCTTTCCATAGCTTCTTAATATCCTCTTCGGGGATTTCTTGCTTTTGGGAAGTCAGCCATGATTGAAGGAGCTTCAGGGATTGGGATCTAACGGTAGAATTGCATGAAGCTAAGTGTTTGATTAGCGATGGGCCAGTGCAGGAGGCAAGTGTGGAGACTAAGGGTTTGGGCTCTCGGGGTCTCTTCTTCATTGCTGAAAGCTCTAATTTTGCCAAGTTGAATTTCAGGAGTGAAATTAGGGTTTTCGAGGCTTTTGATTAGGGTTTTGGTTTGTGAACAAGGGGGAGCGGGTTGGGTTCTTAGTTTGGAAAACAGGAAACTCTAGCAAGGGTAGTTTGGGGATACTGTAAAACAAATGCAAATTTGAAATTTTTGAAGAAAAATCTTCGCATCTTGGTTAATTTCATAAACGGTCACTGAAGTTACGTTAAAATCACAAAATGATCACTGAAATTTAAAATTTGCACAAACGATCACTGAAATTACGTTCGATTTTAGAAATGGTCACTGAAGAACTTTTTCATTTTAATTGGAACTTAATGGACCAAAATAGTTGAAAGTTGAACCTTGAGAACCTAAATCGCAAATTACAATAACACCCCCCACCCCCCAAATTTCATTTCTTTTTGGCTGTGATATTTCACGAGAATGGAAGTCGATTTTGGGAGGGAATTATGGTGAAAATCATTGCTAATATAATTCAAATAGGTTGAAAACCACCCACCCTCACTAGAGAGAGAGAGAGAGAGAGAGAGAGAGGAAAAATGGTCTCCGTGCAATTGTATCCGTACGCGACCTAAAATAAGGTACATTCTTATTTTTGTTAATTGGCTTTGTATTTTAGAATGACAATTAGTTGTGTTATTATAGTTGCATAAAGGTGGAAGTTATATCACGCAGTTGCATGGTTATACTTCTTTTTCATTTGACAATTTTCAGTATTTTAGTCATATCTTTTTATCTAGCTATTCGATTGAGGTGATTCAAATTGTGTTGGAAAGCTTACTTAAAGGGCTACAAATCTTCCAGAAGTATAAATCTTGAAATTCGAACGTCTTCTATGCCAAAAATGGGTCTCAAACTAAGACTGAAAATTCAAAGCATAATTTTTTCGGCTGGAAATTGATATGTGATAGTATTTCGATTATATTTCATCCGTTTGACTTCTTTCCTCATTCCAAATGATACCCAATACTCTCAAATCTTCATTGCGTGACACAACTTTTCAGTATTTGCACTTGAGTACTCAAACTTTGATTTTGCTTCATTTTAACATTTTCGCTTGTTTTTCCGAATTTTTACCACGTTCATCCTACAAAACACAATTTGCATAGAATTAAGCTATATTCCAATTAATTTCCAACAATAATTCATATTTTATGATCTAGATAAGTGTATAAAACGCACTTATTAGAGGGCTTTGTGCAATCTTACGTTTGAGCTACAATTGTTAGAATGTGACGTGCATCAATCTCAATTGTATAAAAGGCAACATAGCTTTGTATGATTTGAGTGATTGATTTTGATACAACGAGATATTAAATAATTCGAAGTTAATGCTTTATGCCATTTATTAGATTTGAGCAATTGATCGCATTCATTGTAGTTGTATGTGTACAATTATTGAGAATTTAAAGCGTATCCATCGTGATAGGACCTTTGTTATTTTTTGTTTAAATGAAAACTAAAATTATTTTCTACCCAAACAAATCCCATTTTCGCTCAAATATTTACCAATTCGCTCTAATTTGGCCTTGTACAATCAATCCTAATTTCGCCCTTATTTCTTGTCAAGACTCCAACACAACCCAACTTGGTCATAGCCTGGACAAATGCTTGTTGAATAGCTGCATTATTTGATGCAAAAAGATTGACAGTACCCCTCGATCGACTGTCCGAAAATAGTACTTGATCTGAGACAAAACAAACCTCTACCTTGTTGAAGGTTTCTGAAATAAGCATTGTCAAATGTTTGTGGTGTCGTAGGATCCATGTTGATGGAAATTTTGGGGTCAACTCTTACAGCTCACATTTGCGCTAGCTGCATTGCGTATTGCAGATTGAGAGTTGGGTCTATTCCGTTCCTCGGATTAAAGTTGTATATACGTTTGGAGAAACGGTTGCAGTGAAAAAATCTGATTGTATGTGTGCCTACGAAGATTAAAAATCCATCATAAAATGAGAGGGTGTCTTTCGAATATAAATATCATTCTAAGTAAAATTTTCTTTCTTGTCTAACGATTTAAGTTTGTAGATGAGGTAAGGACGAATATTTGTAGACCAGATTGTGCAATCACATGAGTCTGGCTAAGGCCATGTCTAGAGAACATGGTATTGAGTTTGTCCAAAATAGAGCCTGGGCCAAGAAGGTTATTTTGAACACTAGTCAACGTAGAAAGGAAAATGTCACTTGTACACTCTTTTGTTGATATTGCAAGTGTTGGCAAGTGTTGATTGGGTAAAAAAATTGTAAAAAATTTAAATTGTTTAATAGTGTGTTGTCACATGACAAAGTATAAAAAATAATGTACATGTAGCATGATTGAGAAAGAAATTCTCCCATCTCTCCTTCCCAATTCAACCTGGTAAAATGGTCATCCAGCCTGCATAAATAATCAATGTAAAGAATATTAGAAGTAAGTTAAGTTAATTTCTACATGTGATATTTATATATATAAGAAGCTGCCTTTTATATAGTTACCAAATTAACATCTCTGGTGGCCAATGCCAATATATCTGCACAAGAAACTTTGTTCCTGCACTGAGGATTGCTATCTACCGCTGCCTTAGCTTTTACAACAATATCGAATCCATCTCCGGCAAGTGAAAGATTGTCGGGATGTTCCTTACCGTTGGGTGATGCTAGTAACACAGAGGCCTGATATCATATTGAAACAAAAACTATTTAAAACACTGCTGAGTACGATACATTCCACGTTACCAAACAACCTACTAGGGTTTTCATTGCCAATAAAAATAAAAATAACAACAAACTAAGTTCTATTCACAATTCGTTTAGGATTGACTATCGATAGCACTAACCTGAACAAAACAATCGTGGAAAAAGAGCCGGAGAGTTGCCGGGCAGTTACGAAAGTCTGCTGGAATTTTCTTTGGAGCGCCGAACGGACGAGGTATTCGACAATGGGGCAAGTTTTCCTGCAGAAATCAGTTCTCAGTTGAGCAAATGCAGTTGTTAGAAAAAAAAAATATTAATCTTTGGCTCTCCATAATTCTTAGAATGTTGTTTCACATACATGTCTGGATTGCAGATGTGTATTTATACATACTAGCAAATGACAAATAACAACATCCAAATTCCAAATTGAATAGGTGTATTCTGGCAGTTACACTGGCCACTAATATATGACTATGTTTAATCAAATTGAGGTAGGGTTGCGGTGACATTTTAATATCAATCACATTCAAGTTTTCAATGGAATATTTATATTGGAATTTGGGTTTAAACAGTAAATGAATTCCTTTCCACACACAAATATTATGGATGTGCTAGAAAATCTTTATCTTTACGGGACGAGCCGGTCCAAACAATACTCTATTTATCCGATTTAAATAGCACAAACATCGTGTCTCCCAGAGAATAGCACGTTCATTTCCTTTTGAGCATATTAAAGGTAAAATTCTACATTGATTTAATATGGTATTAAGCCCATTAAGCTCGAACTAACAATTAGATCCATAAGAAGCTCAAATAAGTCAGAATCACATATCTATTAAATGTGAAAATTACTAAATGTATTAACGTTCTGATTACTCCTCTTAAAAGAATTGACTTTTAAAGATAAAATTTAAGACACCCTTTGGTTGACAAAATATACTCATTGCCCTCCAGACTCGATAACTTAAAATGAACTTCTGGCAGTTTCCATGAGGAAGGAGCATCATTGATTAACAAAATGAGACAGAAGAATTAATGCCAAATGCTGTTACTTGTACTACTTTGATCGATTCCTATGGCCAAGCGGGTAAGGAGGCAAGGCTTTGAGTATGTTCAAACAGAAGAAGTCAAAACTCAGAGATGATCAAAGAGATGATGGATATCATCTACGACATGAAACTGAATGGTTGTGCACCGAATCTTGTCACTGGAACACAATCTTCGCTATGTGTGGAAATCGAGGAATGCAATAATATCTGAATCGTGTTTTCCATGAGATGATGAGTTGTGTTTTTGAGCCTGATAGAGACACATTCAAGTGCGTATGGTAGGCGGGGATTGGAAATCAATGCTGCAAAGATATATGATGAGATGATTATGGCAGGATTTACACCTTGCATTTTAACCTACAATGCACTTCTAAATTCCCTGGCTCATAGAGGGGATTGGAAAATGGCAGAATCTGTCATTACGTATATGAGATACAAGGGCTTCAAGCCTAGTGAGACCTCGTATAGTTGATGCTCCACAGCTACTCAAAGGAATGGAATTTGAAAGGCATAGAAAGCATTTAAAAGAAATTTACAACGGCCACTTATTTCCATGTTGGATACTTTGGAAAACTCTTATTCTCGAGAATTGCAAGTGTAGATCACTTGCCAGTATGGAGAGAGCCTTTCAGGAATTTCTGAAGAATGGTTATAAACCCGATTTGGTTTTATTCAATTTCATGCTGTCCATTTTTCCAAGGAATAAGATGTATGAACTCAAATGATTCAGAAGAACGGGTTGCAGCCAAATGATTCAGAAGAACGGGTTTCAGCCTGATATTGTCACGTTTAAAAGCTTGATGGATGTTTATGCGATGGCCGGTGAGTGTTGGAAGGCTCAAGAAATCCTCTAACGGACTTCAAGAGGCAGGTGGGAAACCAGATCTTGTATATTTCTGCAGGCGCGCTCTTATGCAAGAAGCTATGAGGACTTTCACAGAGATGACAGAGAGGAATTCAGCCTTGCATTGTCACTTAAATTACGTTCATAGCTGGCTTTCTCCACACGGGGTTTTGTTCCCTGAAGTACATGAAGTGATCGGTTATATGATCAGCAAAATTGCAGACCAAATGAGCTAACGTACAAGAACGTTGTAGATGGTTACTGCAAGGCAAAAAGGTAGAAGGATGCCATTGATTTCGCATCCAAAATTAGGGACTTGTGATGAGCAATCTTCACACAGACTTTCTGATATCAGAGGAAATATGGAGTCGTGATCTTAAGGATCAGTATAAGACTGGCGGTATCATTGTACCTTTTCGACTGACATTCAAAATCAACTTGATTTCCATAGCTAAAAGCATGGAAGAGAGTACCTGGCTTTGATCAGCAAGGTCTTGAATTTTGTTGCGTATACTGTATAATAATTATAGCATGTTCAATAAGTTATTTTCCTTTCTACATCTGTTAATTAAAGGGAATCATTTCTCTTGTGGAAGAAGCAAATTCATAGTAAGCAAGACAGCAGCGAAGGAGGACACAAAGATTCCTACGAAAAACCCGAGCTCCTCCTATATAAATAAAGCAAAATAGACCTTTATTTCAGATGGAAATCCAGACCCAAATACTTTCATCGAAGATAGTCGCCTTCTTGTAACTCGTGTTGCAATGCAACGAAATTTATTTCTCATCTCAGTAGAGAATAGTATTGGTTACCTAGAAGGATGCACATGGCATATATTACAAGCATATAGACCTGTTAACACTACATATGAGACGCACAAGTGAACCAAAAGCAAGTTCAGAGGGCGGGGGCGGGGGCGTAAGAGAATATCTTAATAAGATACATCACCCAAAATTATACAAACAAAATTTAAAAAAAAAAAATGGCGGGGGCGGGGGCGTAAGAGAATATCTTAATAAGATACATCACCCAAAATTATACAAACAAAATTTTAAAAAAAAAAAAAAAGAAGAAGAAGAATAATAATTGCACACACATACCGATACATAGTTTTTTTTTCTATATTTTTTGTGTTTCAACTTACAGAGCACAAGACAGTGAATATATTATGGAAACTAACCTACAAGTATGACAGTCCTACAACCCTACAAAGTATTAGCATCCTAGAGACAGCAGATAATGCAAGGTGGTGGTATTATACATTGAACAATTTGATACAAAATCATAAAATCAAGCCGGGATATGTCATTGTTCCCACTAGACTTGCAACGAGAAAATGAATCAAGTTCAGCCATTGGCTGGAGCACCCCAATCGACAACACCAGTACTCCACGAGCATTTCTAGCAAATGAAGAAGAGATGTTGAGCAGAGAAAATGACACGTGATGAGCCTAAAAGATGGGTTGCTGTGGAAAAAGCACCTGAATTTTCATTTCCCTCAGATCGTGGAGCTTGTTAAAGATAATTCATGAATCTCACTTAACATCCATTCTTCCCCGGTTTGACCTCCAAGGACTATGGCTCGAGTACCTCCAACAACACATGTACTGTGTCCCCAAGCAAATCTTGGAGGCTTCCCGGGTACATGCAGAATCCTCCATGTTGGTTTCTCTTCGGTTGGATCGAGTATATAAAGTTGGGATGCTGAGTGAAGACCAGCCACAGAACCACCAAAGACAAGGACTCTGTCACCTGGGAGGCTCACCGCCACATGATCAAGCCGGGGAGGAGGAGCTATACCTCCTGGATTTCCAGCACCAGGCATCCCACTCCCCGTTACGCATCTCCAACATGGTTCCTCCTCGCTCAGATCCATGGTGAATACATCACTTGATCGAAACCGAAGAGGACCACTCTTCGCAAGACCTCCGAACATCAAGATTTTCCTCCCACCATAAACCGACAATGTATGCCCTAAACGTGAAGGTGGAGTCCATGCTACAGGTATCTCTCGCCACACTGGTTTCTCCATGGAAAGATCAAGCAGAAAAGTGTCGCTCAGAAGTACTCCAGAATCTGCACAACCACCAGAGACTATCAGCTTGGTTCCATCCAGCGTGCAGGAGCTATGCCAAGATCTAGGGAGTGGAGGAGCCAAACTGGAGATTTCGCGCCAAGTAGGATGCTTAGCATCCAAATCCAACACAAAGACGTCATTAAGTAAACCTTGCCTCCCACAGCCACCGAACAGAACAAGATGGGACCCGTTCACACAAGAAAGTGTGTGGCCCCAGCGCCCAGGAGGAGGAGAGTTCACTTTGACATGTTGCCACTCGGGATTGCTCGAGTTCAGGTCCAGCACAAAGGTATCATTCATGGGTTGCATGTTGACACCCTCCCCACCAAAAAGAACCACACGATTACCAACAGCACATGCACTGAAGTTGCAACGTGAGGGTTCAACAACACCTCCAACTGTTAGCTTTCTCCATGCTGCAGCTTCAAGAGTTGTAAGTTCCCTTGCCAATCTACCCCACCCTAAGAGTTTAGCACCTGGCACTGTTTCTAATACTCGAGTTGTTTCACTGCCCCATGCATTTTGGCAGACCATTCGCCAGAGATCCTCATTCTTAGTCAGCTCATACAGTCGCCGAGAAACAGAGCCAACGGATGCAATATCTCTAGGAGTCAGCCGAGAAAGAATCTTCATAGAGAGGACTTCATCACTTAACTGCATTATTCCACAAACACCGCGACTGATATTCCGCTTTCCATCTGTAACTAGAACACAAGGAGAAGGACTAAATTTAAACCTTTCAGATATTCTAGAAGTCTCCTTTGCTGAAGATCCAGGAAGTTGTCCCAGATCAAGATTTACTTCCGTAAAGAACTGTATGCCAATGATATGGGTTATTGTCTCGTCGTTACCATATATTGGAGTCATGCGCAGCCTATTCATTAATGGGGATCCATCTTTTCTAAAATTTAAAAATTCAGCTTGAAATTCAACACCTTCCATTAGGCATCTTCTCATTTCAGAGACTACTATTGGGTCCACCAGTGGATGCCTTCTCTTAGCAAATGGGCCTCTGCATTGCAAGAAGCGACTGCAGAAAATTTAAGCATGGTCAAATACACAGCTCGTCATCATGACAGATGCTTTGAACAATGATATGAACACAATTTTATAAGAAAATGATATCAATTATTATTAGCCAAGAAAAAGTCCACTGGACTATCAATGGACATAAACTACAAACATAAAAATTACCATGATTAAGAAATCAAATCTGAAACCTGAGCCAATATTCAGTCACCAGTGACTCAAAGTTGAGTCTGGAACAACGTTCAACATTATTGACCCTCTCGATCGAACAAATTTTGAGTGACTATGAGCGGTTCTTAAGATATCCACCCAAGTACACTGACTATACTCATAATCAAACAAATTAGTGGTGAATTGTTTCCAATGTGATCTTTTTGCATGAAAAAGGATTATCGTTTTTGACTACTATATATTGTATATTGACAGGTGTCAATTATTTATACAACTTTATTAACTTTTGGCCCTCTCTATGCCTTCAATCCTACCAGTATAGGGTCGAAATAGGATCCTACAGTGAGTTATTATTTTAAAGATGCCCGAGACAGTTGAGTTATACTGACACATTCAGGTATACATCAAAGTCAATATAATCATAAGAATTAAAAGTAAAGCTAAAATAAAATTCAATGCACAACAACCAGGACAACAACATTATTGAACAACTTTAAGAATTATTATATTTCGACAGCAAGCTGGAACAAACTGCACCAATATTATACCATGCTTAGAGAGTATAAAATCCATGAGTTCTAACTGAGATGATATATAATTTAAATTCAGATAAAGCATTACTCAAAATCTCAAATCAATTTGCAAACCACGAATCTTATTACTCAAGCAACAATTCAGACATGGTTTAGCAACCCTAGTTGGGGAGCCTTATCACTGAACTATCACCAGTAAAGTTTAACCTCAGATATATCTCATCTGATCAGTAAAAAGCTTTTATATGAAAGAAAAAAACATAATCAAAATACAAACAGTCCTGTATCAGGTTAGTCTACATTTGAATTCTCAAATCCTGAATAGAAAAATTATGAACTAATACACAACCAAAAACCTATAAGAGTATTCAAGTGGACATGAAACAATTTTGTTTATATACGAAATATTTGTAAGAGAAACCACGTACGTACTGCTTTTATACCATATATACTTGAGAGTAATTAATTGGAAATCCACACTTCTGAACATAGCAAACTTGGGAATCATCACCACATTTTAACCAGTTACAGTCATGAATAATTGGCCCAGTATCTTAAACAGACATGAACCATCAAAGAAATTTCTTCAAAATTTCAACTGTAACAATATCAATTAACATCGGTTTTACAGAAAAAGCGAGTATTTCTAAAAGAAAAGATTGGGTGAATGAAAATGCCTTGAAGCATAGTAATAATGGGCAGGATTCTCATAACACTCGAAAGTTTAAGAGTAGGTAGAATTTCTTCTACCTTTTAGAAGGCAACAACAAATTCTATACTATCCTGAAGAACGGGAGTCAGACGAGTTTTCTATAATCAATCCAATTTTTGCAATACAAAATCTGAATGAGTATATTTTTGTCTGGCGAAGTCATGACAAATGAACCCACCTTTTTATGTTTTGTCAATAAAAATATCTTAAGTTGTCAAAGATTTTGATACTGTACAAAATGAAACTTACATAAGTTGTGTTAGTGACTCCAGAACAATTTAAATTACACTCAAGTATGCTCCCTTCAAATCTATAATAGAGGTTCTCAATTACTTTGCATCTATTAGTATGATTGATACCCATGGCAGATCAAGCTCTTCCTGGTCCAACAACTCAAAGCCAAATACAAAACCCCTGAACAGGCTGAACTCCACTATATAGGAAGATAATCAATAAATGATTACTAACTCTTTCCATGGCAGATAGTAAGGATCAGGTTGAATCTCATAAGATTACTTCATCTCAACGTTTGGAATGACCCAGTAAAAAAAAAAAAAAATCCTCAAATTAGCTGCATCAGAATTTAACCTAGGACCGACATGATTCCAAGAAATCAATTTTAGCTCAATATTATTAAGTTCAACAAATACCAAGAATTTATTTCTTACTGCAATCTTGAGTAGTTTAGAACATCTAGGGCTGCATTGTACCTTCAAGTCATTACACAACATTCAGTTACACAAAAGGAAAAGGGAACATAGAGATGGAGGGAGGTACATCATCACATGAATTTATCATTAAGAACTTATTTCCTCATTACAATATATTATTAAAAACTTAATTTTTCTCCATCAAATTTCTTGTCTTATCATTTTTCTCCTTAATTTGCAGGCCCTCGTTTATAAAACATGTCAACAGCAGCCATAGATTTCCGAGTTTGTATTGTGAGGATAACTGAACTCTCATCCTATACATTAATCCACTTTCATCTTGTCATACCCGGGAAATAGGGTCCTTTTGATTGTAATGGTGGAAAATGAGTGGAAAGAAAATGAATTCTATAGAAAATAACTGCCTAGAACTTGATTTTCAATGAATTGTTAATTAAGTGTGTTTGATTCGTATAATTTTCTATCCGGAAAATTTTAAAAATTTGAATCTTCTTGTGTTCGTTTCACTTTGTTTACATGAAAATTATCCATTAAAATGATAATTTTTCCACAATTGGGCATAAAATTTGTTTCCATTACCCAAAAAAAAAAAAAAAAAATTCCAAGAAAATCATTTTTTCATCAAAGTTTAGTATTCGTTTGACTTTATTTTACATGAAATTGTCCATTAAAATAAAATTAAAAAAATTTACAATTGGTTATAAAATTTGTTCCAATTGCTAAAAAAAAAAGGCAAAATCTGGAATTCATCAAAAAGGTAGAAATTGTGCACGTGTGGGGATAAAGTGGAAAAGTAATTGCCAAGAAAATTATGGCTATCAAACAAGCCAATGGTTGGGAAATGGAATTTAAATTCCAAGTTCCATGAAAATGTTTCATTATCAGACAGGGCTTAGAGAAACTACAACCTTGTGCAAATGATTTACTTGATAAACAAAAATCATCTCCACAGTTCCTCAAAATCCCACCAAAGCACAAAACATTCACAATGTCCAGACTGGTAAGTCAGCGGTTCAAATCTAATTAACTAAATGACCAGGGAGAAGTAACATTCCGTTTAATCTACAAATTTAACTAATTGACATCAAACTTAGATGTGTAGTACAGCATTACATCTTCCACCTAAAAAAATGGATGCCATTATGTCAATAAATGCTTTCAAGAGTGTAAATGATCGACTTTGAACATGGGCGACCAAAATCTGCAAAACCATTATTAGTATAAATTTTGCCACAACATACGCTAGGGGTGCTTAGAGTGTTAGTTGGGGGCAGGGGGCACGGCAGAGAGAAAGGTCATTACAATACGAATCAATTATCAGAACAGAGGAGATGATATCGTTCAAACAGGAGTAAAGGGTGAGACCAGGAGTTATCAGGTTGCCGGTTCAGAAGGTTTACTGTTTTTACAGTCTTAAATAATTACCACGAACAGGCAATGCCTACTCTAATACATACTTTGACATTGCGGTGGCAACTAAGGGCGGCTCGGCCCTTACCCACACGAGCTAAAGCTTACGTTTGCAAAGTCACATTGCCTTTCAACAGTTCTTCCACTGATACACGTTATGTGTATTTGCTTCTATTTGCAAAGTCACGTTGCCTTTCAACGACAGATGCCTCCAACGGACTTTTTGAGTATGACGCGTAAAAACGCCATTACCGGCTATACAATTATTGATGCATAGCACAACACCGGCATCACCTATGTTGTCAACTCTATGCACATCCGAAAGATGCTGCAACGGTGGACTATAAGCACCAAATCGTCGATTATATCGAAATGCACGTTGCCACTACACTGGAAGCTGACTCTTCTAAGTGCTATTGAATTGCAAAACCCTACGGGTTTTCCGACTACTAGCGGCACTTTCTCTTCTTCAAGGAATCCATATAAGATACGTAGAAAATATGTGTACTTAAATATAAAACATAAATAACGATGAGCCGTCGAGTAATCGGTAGTGGAATTCTTATAGTAACAAGAAGACAAACATTCTCTACCTTTATGAAGATAAAAATATAAAAGAAAGGAAATAGATATCAAACAGTCCAAATCATCCTGAACTGTAGTTGATAACTAATAACTAAAGAATTTAAACCAACTGCTGCCTAAAATATTTTGACATCCATGGTTTTCACACCATCCTAATAATAAAGTTCGAGTGAAATCTCCTAGCAATCATGTCTTCCCAATTTTCTAAGCAGAAAAGACAGACTACTTATAATTCACCAAATATTGAATTTTCCGTTCAATTTCATTAAATTCAAATATTAACCATAATTTATTTGTAAAATTCCCGAGCGTAATATTTTTTCAAAGGCACGGTTCCTGAGAAAACAAAAAAGATAAAACCGGTTGCATGTCACACTTACAAGTCAGAATTAAATCTACCTTTGTTGAACATCTATCCTTCAATTCTCTATCCAGAAATGTGACAATTAGCGATAATAAACAGAGAGAGCGAAAAATCCGGCAAATGAACGAAAATAAAACTAACCAGTTGCGGCCAAGAACTTCTTCTGCACGGTAACCAGTAACCATCTCAAAGACAGAATTAACGTAAACAAGGGGATGGTCCGGTTCCAAAGCATCCGTGACAACAAACCCGCAAGGCGCCGGTTGCAGAAGCTTGTCCACCGAAAAAGGCGGCGTTCCACCTTCACATCCTCCACTTTTCCTCAACAAAAACCCCAACCCTTCTACTTCTTCATCTTCTTCCCCTTCCATCAGATCAGACTCCGAGTCACTATCCCACTCCATCATACTTTACTTGATTATATGACACCCAATTAACCCAAAAATCTTCACCCCCTAATTCCAATAACAACAATTAACAGTTACCAAGAATTCCACTTCCAAAAAAATAAATCTTTATAATCACTTGGGCTTCCACCAGGAGTTTTGGAGTTTTAGGGTTTGGTTCTCAGGGTGAGGTGAAAATGAGTGGACGAAAATTTTGCGGCAGAAGGGACCAAAGAATAAAGAGAAGGACAACGGTGGCAGATTATGCAGAGTGTAATAATTTCTTTCTAAATGGAGGAGAAGAGGACATGTGATGGTGTGTGCGCCATCGTTTCTTTTGCCAAACTTTGTGTGTGAATGGGAAAAAAATCTTGAGGCCTAACGTGCTATTTTTTTTATTTTTTTTTTGAGACAGTAAAATAGATTATATAAATAAAAAATCATATACAGATACTCTGGATATACTCGAGTAAATTAACAATGAAATTACAATGAAAATACAACTACTATGGACATATCCGAATAATCAATCAAAACAAAAGATACAAAAGATAAACAAATCAATCAATCGCTAAAGACTCGTAACAAATCAAAATATTTGAATACAAAGAAAATATCACTTTATATATATATGTTTTGATTCGTCGAATAATACTCTCAATAACATGCTATTTTTTGGATCATTTGCATTTGTCTTTCTTGGGCTTAGGTTGAAGTGAGAAATTGTGTCACAGTTAATGCCATAGACTTCCTTTAAATTAAAATTCATTATTTTTTAATTTTATTTTTAATTTTATTTTCACACAATAAATTAATATTCTACACGTAAATTCAAATTTTTATTTTCTACTTTTTAATCACACATTTTTCAAAAAAATGACTATTCAAAACATCATTTTCCCCAAATTTCTTTTTATAACGACCACCAAACAGAATTAATTGAAAACTAGAAAAGCTTTAGCCCCTGTTTGACACCCATTTCGGGTGGAAATTTTTTTTGGAATAGTGATTGATGGAAGATTGTGTGGTTAAAAAGTAAGGAGAATTTTTGAGTTTATGTATAATATTATTTTATTGATAAAATATGTGGTTGAAATGAAAAATAAGAACAAAAATGAGTTTGAAATGAAGGCTTCAATTTTTAACTTGAGAAGAATCTATTAGACTACACATACTTTTTTGAAGTGAATAGTATTTGTGTAATGATTTGGAACTAAATGTGTAATTTAAATTAATACTCTCGTAAAGTATAGATCTCGAGTTTTGAATCTAAGATATATGATTGAAATTCATGAGATGATAAGATGAGCAAGGACTTTCCTAAAATGGACAGGAGAATTAACGACTTGAAAAATGCGAGGATCATTATGTATACAAGGTCTGAAGGAATATCAAGTCACATTTTTCATTTCTAGTAAATGATTGTGTGTACATAGGCTTAATAGAAGGGCATGTCTTCCGATCTAGTTGGAAGCTTGAACCAAAGTTCAACTCACGTTTGGTCACCATTATTTTAAATTATAATTTTTTAAATAGTATTTTTTAAAAAATATTTAATTGAAAAAGAAAGAATTTATTTTTATTTACAGTATAATATTATTTTATAGAAATTTGTGGGTTAAAAATAAAATAGAGAAGAATAATTTTTTGAGATAATGTAGTCAAAAAGTCTTGACTTGACTTCGTTGTGCGCACTCTTCAGTCCATTTAGCTTAAATTCCCGAAATGACCTCCACGATACTGATAATTACTATAATAACGATCTCTCCTCCTCCACACGGCACACACAGTCAACTTCCAGTACATAAGCACAGAACCTTCTTCAAATCCACCCACAAGACAATTTTCCTTTTGAAAGAAAGAGAGTAAATTTTCGATTTTGATGTTAATTTGTTATTTTTAGTCTAAATAAAGAGAAATGCTAATGAAGGATGAAACGACGCCACCACCGAGGATCGGGAAGATCGGGCCGTACACTGTGTTCGTGACACCTCCGGCGACACCTAATTTCAGCCCAGAACTGAATTCTCCAAATAAATTCGCCCCGGTCCCTGTTCCGGACCTTAAACCCGTTCGAACACCACCGGTTCAGGCTCCGCCGCCGCAGTTTGATAAAGAGAAGTCTTCTTCTTTTGGCTTCCTCTGGGACGCCGTTGTCAAGGTCCAACATGGTATACTATTTCATTTCGTCCTTTTTTTTTTAAATGCTGAAGATTTGTAATTATGATTGGCTGAAATTATTATTTTGGTGAAATTGTGTATATTCATGTGAATTGTATATGAATTCATGTGAATTTGGAAATCGTAGCGATAAATTTCCAACATTTCTTTTAGCAAAAACTGGGCAGATGAGGGAGGAAGGCTTGCTCAAATGCAAGAATCCTCATTTTTCTATACTGAAGTTTCGTCAGAACGTCTAGTCCATCCAAAACGGACGTGTAGACCAGCCATTAAAGAAGCTTAAATATACTTTTGGTATAATTATTTGATTTTAGTTTTTCTCTGCCTAATTATTTGTAGCGCATGCGAGTTTGGATGAGCACGTGGCGCATTGGTTTGGCTTGAATCAGTCGAAGTATCAGTGGGCACTGGATGATTACTATGCAACCAATGGAAAGGTGAGAATTTGTTGCTTTATTTCTTTGATATGATTATCTGCCTGGAAAATTATGTGCATTGTTTCCGGCTTCTTGCATTTATTTAGTAAAATGCTTGCCTGTTGATAATAATTTTATTTGGATATTTCTAGCCAATGCTGCTCATTTCTGTGTGCTAGTTCCAAATTTTTTTCTGCGAGAAGCGTGTGTCTTTGTAGTTGTAGGTGGGGTAGTTTTGCAGGTGATTTCTTAATTTAACATGTCCATGGTTCAATAGTTCAGTAGCTTATAAGCATTTTATTCTTGATTTTACCTCTCAACTAATGATTCTTGAACGCTACTCTTTACCATTATACTCATAGAGACACTGAAGCGATAATTATACATCTTGTCCTCAAATCTCATTGGGAAGCATTTATCTATCATTAAGACAATCATCTTTGACTTGTGTTTGAGATCACATTTATATTTTATGATGTTCAAGTTTTTCTTCAAGGACCATATCTTTACTTGGAGCTAAAATCTTCCAAGAGAAGTTCAATTTTAAAAGTCCATTTTGCAAAGCAACCTTTGGTGGTTTCTGAATTAAGTTCCTACAACAAAGAGGGGACAACCCTCCCAAAGCACTCATAAAAGTAGGCTAAAGTGTATCTTGCACTTCTTTAAGAAAGGTCCATTTTTTAGATGCAATTTATAGTTCCTTTGCATGTGCCTTGTAGCTTTTCCTACAGAATGAACTTCAAACTATTACTTTTGTTGAAATTCATTCATGGAGACTAGCAAATGCTGAAGATTTATGTCTACAGATTAGTCTAGAAATCCATTTGCTTAGGTTAAAAATGCTCATTTACGGGGAATCAACTATTGATTGAGATAGTGGCAGCTTAACTTAAAAATTGTGCTTATAAGCTACAATATATGCATCACTCCTTACTCTTCTGAGTAAAGGTGTTGATTTTTGCCTGGTTCCTCATATTCCGAGCTAGCATGCAAAATAATAAAATGAAATAGGGAGGTACTTTGTTGGTGTGGTTGGAGCACCCCACCCGACCCCACCCCTTGGATATTTTTTCTACATTGACAAAAGTGCGACGATAGAGATGAGAAAGTTATTACAAATAAGAAAATGAAGTTTTGGAAATAAGGCAAATCCATTTTGTGAAAAGGATCGCAACTTCACAAGGTATTTTTGTTATTCGATGTTAGTGAAATTTCAATCAGTAATTCTTGCCAGATAGAAGAACATATATTGATGTTGTCTATTGATTTCTTCTTTCTTTGTTATGAGCAATCTACTCTGTGAGGTTTTTTGTTACTAATATTACCTGATTAAGCTATGGACTTGAATATGGAACCAAGAGAGTATCAAAATTTAGAATTTCATGAGATCTTATTTCTACCTTACCTAATTATTCCCCACGTGGTTATCTAATTTTATAGGTGTATTTATGTAGATTTGTATATCATGTATCCCCACCCCTAGCCCATTCTCAAGCAACTAATGTGTTTGTTTGAGCCAACATTTATCTAGGTGTTAACTATGTGAAAGTTTAAACCTTGTGGCCTTAGATGGTTTACAAGTTATGTTTTTTATTAAGTATTTAAAAGTAAATAAATCCGTAAGTAGGTCAGCGGAATATTCTGTCAAAAAGTGAAAGTCGGGGAAAGTTCTTAATGTTTTGAAATAGCTAAAATTGGAGATGAAGAAGTTGAATGAGGAACGAGATCTGTTTGTATGTCTGTGTACATGATTGTATCTATGCAAATGAATTGAGATTCTGATATTTCTGCGTGGAAATAATTGTATGTGTGTCGTCCACTCCTAAACTGGTCTAACACATCTATTTATTGACATGTTTTAACCGCAGGATCAAACAGGTTCTAAAGTCACAAGGTAAACCCGGAAAAATACAAAATGTGTTAACATTATTGAGCAGGTAAGATATTCTCATTCTTTGTTTAGGGTCATTTTTTTCTTGAACATTTTTTAGCTTTGGACATTTACCAGTTGCAGGGTTTCTCTCAAGCATGGACACCTGCAAAACCTCCATTTGGGTACTCATTATTTTAATAACCAAATGTCAACTAATGCATAAAGTAATGTCTTCTTATTGAACTGTGCTAGTCTTGCAACAGCTAACATGTTTATTCAATTCTGCGAGTCCTGTAATCTTTGACGTCATCTTGGTTATAGGTTATATCCTTTGCTGTTACCTTTGTATTGAACTATAAATGTTGTTCTAATTGTCTGTAATATTAATATTTAGGTTATGGCAAAATCTTGCAATTTTCCTGGAATATGAAGTAATTGATTTAGAATACAGTTTTCATTCTTACTTTAGCTTTATTTTGACAATTCCATAACATAAAGAATGAAACTCTAACAGCATCAGAAAAACCAATCTGATTTTATATCGAGTACCAAACCAAATGCAGCAACATACAAGTTCCAAGCACGTGGCACCTCACTATTTTAGCACAATACTTGCGGTGCACAGCCTCTGTGTAAAGAGATAAGCTATAGACGAGCTAAAAAGTCAATGAAATAATAAATACATTCAGTTCCATCAAACAAAATCAGTTCCATCTTTAGTACACCAGCAAGAGAGAAGATCTATGCCAATCATGAGGGGAAAAAACCAAAATTATGTCGAACATTTCATTAAGAGCTAATTTGTCTCTCGCACATGCATAATGCTAATAAACACAACTCCATGGAGATTCAGTTTCACCCGACTGTCAAAGAAGGAACACATTTACTAAAGCATTTAGCTTCTTAGAGGTTCTATTTATTTACAAACATCTTGCAACTAGAAATATCTGTACATTGAGTCTCGTGTCACCAAGCAACTCTATACTGCAGGTATGTTGGCAAAAGAGAAACCTTTATAACCCTTGTAAGCATAGTATGCAATCCGTGTATAATAAAATCCTGGAATGAACAGAATTCCTCCCAGTACAGCGAAAAATATCCCTACATTTACATCATCAGATTAAAACAGATAAAATAAAGACACAAGTGGCATGCTGATAGTAACAAGTGGTTATTAACATCAAGACAAGCAAAAATGTGCAGAACTCTTTTTAGAGCGTCATAAAGAAGTGGATGTATGGACTCAACCTACCAGCAAGAACTTGTTGATATCAATACATCCACAACAACAAATTAAATACTGTTCCCAATATCTTTGGGGTCAAACGGCTACAGTGGATTCTTTCTCGCCACTGTTCTCTTCATTACCAGATCCTTCATTACCAGATCTGCTCGAAGATCTAAATCAGCTAAGATGAGTGAAATGAATTGTATTACTACAAGAAATGGGCAACTAGTACCAAGCAAAGGGCAACTGTGAGACTAAACATATAGTAAAATGTTGCATATCATTCTTCGGCATTTATAACTTGCAGCAAAACTGCTTATGCGAAGTAAAGCAAGGAAGATTCAGTCCTCCTTACAACCAGGAGAAAAAGAAAATGGTTGCAAATGCAGGGCATACTTGCAACATGGTTGCATGAAGAGTCGAAGACAAAAGGTAAGTGAAGCAGTATCATATAGATCCAAATCTTTGATAATTGTTAATATCATCAAACACAAATCCATCATCACTAGACATAATCATTATTAAAACTAACATACATTTAATATACAACTTGTACTTCTTACAGCAGATATATATTTCAAAAAATATTAGATTTATTTCTCTCTTACAGGAAGAATTAAAAAGGATGTGATGAATATGGTTAGAGCAGGTTGTATGAGAGGAAGAATTGCTTTAGGAACTCTATGATAAGAAGAGATAGTTTAAAAAGATAGTACTACAAATAGTTATTAGACCTATTATATTTTATTGCATTGAATGTTAGGCTGCTAAAAACCAAAATATCCATAAGGTTAACATAGCAGAAAAAATAAGGAGTCTAAGATGAAAGTGTGATCATACTAAAATAGCACATAACACCAAGGCCTAACTCAAATGGTAAGAATGAAGCCTTATTAAGTGAGAAACTCAGAAAAAAAGCACAAGAGAAGTGGGAATATTTGCAATAGATGGAGGCAATAGATGGGTCATAATTTGCATAAACTTAATTAGTATCATGTTCACAAGAATGATACAATCCAGTATAGTAAGTTAGAGTAAGGAAAAATGGAGAGTTAGTCTTGACTTAACAAGTCCTATTATAGTTTCCAGGGAATTAGTTTCTTCAGATCTCCCAGTAAAACTAGAATCAATCAAATGGAATGGTGAAGAAAAAAATCACATAGTCGACTCCATATTTACGAGGACAAGGCTTCGTTTGTTGTTGATGTACTTTATCTTTTGTCATACATTAAAAAGAAAAAAGAAAAATTCTTTTACATCACCTCAGTCTATATCTATGTTTAAATTCTACCACTCAAGAAGCTCTTGAATTAATAGGAATATTAGCCTAACATGCCACATTCATTTACAATTTAGCATATCACTCAATTGACCTACATTATACATCTATGACAAACCTTCGCATTAAGATCTGCATCTAATAAATTAGCATTGTATGCATGTTCAATAAATGAGCTAAATTTCAAGTTATTCGCATCGCACCTTTCTATATCATTTAATCTACTCTAGAAAAACTTCATATATCATTGTAGGATTAAAAATCTAATAAATCCACCCTTGCTCATGTCTGTATGGAAAACACCTGTCTAATAATTAACAATAGTAACTTCAAGAGTATTTATTAAAGAAAAACTAATTTTGGAACATGAATTGAAATGGGTACCCCCCAAAATCTAATGCTTAATTAATAACTAAATATTATTAATTTACTGAATATTAATTTAATCCCCCTTAATAATTAAAGAACATTAACTTATAGAACGAGCAAAAAATTGAAACCCCACAAAAATACACCGATAAAACCACAGTAAAACTCAAAACGCCAACAGAAAATTTACCGTGGGCGCGGTCACCGCCGACTTTATTGACAGCCATAATGGCACCCAGAACGATTCCGAGTGCGCCAAAAACCAGGAGAGAAACGGCGAGGGCGATCTCCTTGATGGGCGGGTTATTGTTGACTGTGTAGGCTGATTCCATCATTATATCCTCATCTGGCGATCTCCTTGATGGGCGGCTTGTTGTTGACTGTGTAGGCTGATTCCATCATTATATCCTCATCTGATATGGAGAACGCGTGATCCACATACGCCATGTACTGCTGCTAAATTTTTGCAAGATTTTTAAGGGTTTTTTGCTGTATTGAATTAAGGATTGTTCGATGTGGAGTTTGGGAGCTATAAGAGAATTGTGAATGAGGATGCTATGCTTGGAGGAGAAGGGTACTCTAGCCTATAGGGTTCGTAGGAGGTGACTTCTCAACAATCAGCTGGAGAAGAAGACGTAAATGAAAAAATAAAATAAAAACAAGCAGATAGAACTTTACAAGATTGTCTTGCAATTCGGTTCGGGTCAATCCAGCTGGCCACAAAGTGTAAATTTTTAGGTTAATTTCAGCCATGGACACCGTACTTTTCACTAGTGTAATCACTATCACAAAACTTTATTTTCTACGACAATTGAACTTTTCACGTGTCTATTACCTGGTCATTGAACTTTAATTTGTTTCTTATAAAGTTCAGGTAAATAGTGTTGGCCCCTAACCTTTGAACATTTTGACAGTCAAACTAATGCTTTTCGTTACAAAGGACCTCACAAGTGATGTTTGATAACTTTGAATTTCGAGTACTAGAAATCAAAATTTTAGAATCACATTGTCAAAATATTCAAATATTAGTACGCAAAGTGCTATTTACTCAAAAAAGATCGATGGTCATAGTAAAACAAATTAAAGGTCGATGCCTATGATGCATATGGTCGGTGCCTATGGTGACACCCAAAGTGCTAGCATGGAATTTGCATGAAAAATAAATAAATTTTAGACAATTTAATTTTCTAGAACTTATTTTTATGGAAATTATTAATTAAATGTGTTTGATCAATTTAATTTTCAACCTGAAAAGTATTATATTTGTCCATCTTTTATTAATGAGTAGATGAGAGATTTTGAGTTAATTGCCTGAAAAATAAAAACATAACCCTTTCCCCAAAAAAATATCTTCTTTGTTTTTGAAGAAAATATGATTATGTGACCAACTTTTGAAAAATAAAATAATTACTTGTGTGGAAAAACGATATTTTTTAATGAAAAATAAATTCAATCAAACACACTCTAAGTGAAAAAGTTTGATGAAATGGTGAAACAAGTTAAATTTCGTTGATGGTGACATTAAGTGGGAAATTCAATGGTCACGGTGAAACAAAATAAAGTTAGTGATCATGGTGATACTAAATGAAAAGTTCGGTGATCATGAATGAAATTAATCCAATTGTATGGGTAGTAGATAAATAAAGCTTGGTGTTTCGATATCGAATCATGTTAATTTTAAGAATTAAATTGGACAGGTTAGTTCGATTGAAAGAGTTGAAAATTATTCATTCAAAATACATTTTTTCAAAATTTATTTCCAACAACACGTTCTTCTATAAAATAATATTGCATAGAAACCTAAAACTTTTTATTGTCTTCTAGCACTTGTTTTAGCCCCATTTTAAGGGAAAAATATATTTTTGAATAGTGATTTTGGAAGAATGTATGGTTAAAAATTAATAATTTTTTTTCTGATTTAAGTGTAATATTATTTTATTGAAAAATATGTATCAGAAAATGAATTTTTAAAAAATATTTTTTTAATAAAATGAGATTCAAACAAGGGTTTAATTGCATATTCTTGAAAAAATTACTATTTTAAAATATATTTTTTCCCAAAATCATTTTACATAGAGCCCAAACATTGACTAAATAAAAAATAATTTTTTTTTTTTTTTAACTCTATTAAGATATCGGTAGAGCCACCTTTTTGGTTTTCCTCAAGATTTTGTTTGCTTATTTATTTAGTCTATGGTGGAAATTAAAATTAGATTTTCAGTAAAATTTGATGAAAGTTGATGAAATATTTGATTAAAAAGTTATGTGACTGATAAAATATGTGGTTGGAATTAATTATCGACTTTAACTTAAATTAAAATCTGAATTTTAATAAATACCAAATTGGGCTTTAAATTTTTTTTAGTTGAATGATGTCACAGGTGTGAAATATCTAATTGGGCTGGTCAATTGAGGTAGGTGGAATATTTGGGCTACGACTTTATGGACTGCCATCTAAGAAAATTTAGGACTCGTGTGACAATATTTTAATATAAATTTTATAATATCTTCATAAAAACTGATGAAATGTATGATCGATAAAATTGTGAATTTTATAAAATGTATGATTGTGAATCTTGTCGTTGTATTTTTCAT
>CAIGRB010095754.1:10365-43535 GCA_903798255.1 Fraxinus quadrangulata | reverse complement strand
AAAACTCAAAACGCCAACAGAAAATTTACCGTGGGCGCGGTCACCGCCGACTTTATTGACAGCCATAATGGCACCCAGAACGATTCCGAGTGCGCCAAAAACCAGGAGAGAAACGGCGAGGGCGATCTCCTTGATGGGCGGCTTATTGTTGACTGTGTAGGCTGATTCCATCATTATATCCTCATCTGATATGGAGAACGCGTGATCCACATACGCCATGTACGGCTGCTAAATTTTTGCAAGATTTTTAAGGGTTTTTTGCTGTATTGAATTAAGGATTGTTCGATGTGGAGTTTTGGGAGCTATAAGAGAATTGTGAATGAGGATGCTATGCTTGGAGGAGAAGCGTACTATAGCCTATAGGGTTCGTAGGAGATGACTTCTCAACAATCAGCTGGAGAAGAAGACGTAAATGAAAAAATAAAATAAAAACAAGCAGATAGAACTTTTCAAGATTGTCTTGCAATTCGGTTCGGGTCAATCCAGCTGGCCACAAAGTGTAAACTTTTAGGTTAATTTCAGCCATGGTGGCCGTACTTTTCACTTAGTGTAATCATTATCACCAAACTTTATTTTATTTCACTAGGACAATTTAACTTTTCACTTAGTGTCTATTACCGTGGTCATCGAACTTTAATTTGTTTCTTATAAAGTTCAAGTAAATAGCGTTGGCCCCTAACCTTTGAACATTTTGACAGTCAAACTAATGCTTTTCGTTACAAAAGGACCTCACAAGTGATATTTGATAACTTTGAATTTTGAGTTTGAGAAATCAGAAGTTTAGAATCACATTGTCAAAATATTCAAATATTAGTACCCGAAGTGCTATTTACTCAAAAAAGATCGATGACCATAGTAGAACAAATCAAAGGTCGATGCCTATGGTGCCTATGGTCAGTGCCTATGGTGACACTCAAAGTGCTAGCATGGAATTTGCATGAAAAATAAATAAATTTTAGACAATTCAATTTCTTATAACTTATTTTTATGGAAATTATTAATTAAATGTATTTCATTAATTTAATTTTCAACCTGAAAAGTATTATATTTGTCCATCTTTTATTAATGAGTAGATGAGAGATAGTGAGTTAATTGCCTGGAAAATAAAAACATAACCCTTTCCCAAAAAAAATATTTTTTTTATTTTTGAAGAAAATATGATTATGTGACCAACTTTTGAAAAATAAAATAATTACTTGTATGGAAAAACGATATTTTTTATGAAAAATAAAGTCAATCAAACACACTGTAAGTGAAAAAGTTTGATGACATGGTGAAACAAGTTAAATTTCGTTGATGGTGACATTAAGTGGGAAATTCAATGGTCACGGTGAAGCAAAATAAAGTTGGTGATCATGGTGATACTAAATGAAAAGTTCAGTGATCATGAATGAAATTAATCCAATTTTATGGGTAGTAGATAAATAAAGCTTGGTGTTTCGATGTCGAATCATGTTAATTTTAAGACTTCCTCATCATTAATATGTTTGCTTGCGAGTCCATTAGCTTAGGCACTAAGATGAACCATTTTCACCCAAAAGGTAGGTAATTACGTTGGAGACGCCTTTTGGCTATTTTAATGGTTAAGTAGATGATGCAATGAATTTTTTTCGAATTTGGATAGTCCATAAGTTCGCACATTGCAATATATGAATATCTCTAACTCAACTTATGATGACGAGAAATATCTTCATTTTATTTTCATGCGTGAATTCATGCTCGTTATAAAATGTGTATGTCGCACGTGCACGAGGCGTACAAATAATAAAGTGGACTAAAGAGTCCAAGTTGTCAAATTCACGATGAGTGATTACTTAATTATACAATAGTTAATTAAATTATAACAATGAAACACATAACTAGATTTGATTTTGAAATTAATAAAAATAACAAAAATAGGCAAAACTAAAATGTGAAGAAAGCTTGGAAGATTAAATAGGCGTCATTCATGATTTCATTTAAGTGCCGTCTAATTAATTTCTCAACAAATAATTTAACAAATTATCAATTTAATATGGTAGACCTAATTTTTCGATTTTAACTAATTACTCATCTCGAGTGAAATTATAGTCATAATAAATTGGTTTAACCTACTATATCTCTATATTAATTAAAATCCAATTACTTGCATTAAGACTAGGATTATGAGTATATCTTTATTCCTATAATAACCTATGATATTTACTAGATCTAAAATACACAATATTCTCTCAAAAATTGTACTACTCACTCAAAACAATCGTTTATTGGCCAAATAAATGAAAGATATTGAATATTATAGAAAATGTACATGGAAATAAGTTCTTTAATATTAAAAAGTAAATATTAAAATTAATCAAATTATGTTAAGTTACATCAATCATCACAACCTCAAAAGGTCTAGCTCATTGTAAATAAATGGTAAAAATGAGAAGAAAAAATGTAGAACCCGCCCCTTGGTTGAATTCTAGAAATATAAAATAGCTCGATCTTGATATTTTTCCAAAATCTGTCCACTTTTCTTCCAAGTTTTTCTTTTCCTCTCTTACCTCCTTTTGCCCTAGTTTTCTCCAAGTTGAAATGAATAATCAATGCCTCATTGTCATCAAATTCTAGGTCTTTAAAACTCTAAAAATCGTGCTTAAGAGATTTCCCAAAATGCTCCCAAGAAAACCCAAAAATAACAAAAAAGCCACATATTTTTCCTCGATTTGACACTATAAGCACGCATGGGTCAACTTAGAGGAAGAATTCCATGGGCTACAATAACGCATGCTATCCTTCGTAATTGCCTTCGAATGTGATGCACTGAACTTTGATTTCGTACAATTTGATCCTCACAATTTGATTTTTCTTTAATAATATCCTCAAGAAATTTCATTCAAGGTCCTTCAACTTTCGACACTTTTACACTTTAGTCCCGTTCACCTTTTTGTACACTTTTTAAGTTCTTTTCCTCTTCTTATGCGTTCTTTTCCTTTAATTGGGGATTTTTACCCATAAAGGCAAAATTTACGCGATTATAAATAGAAATTCATTCATTTCATCAACAATTAATTTATTTTAGACCTCCAATAAGCGTGTCAAAATATATCAATCCCTATCACAAGACTAGATAAATTTGCTCTTTTATTTTACTATTAGTAAAAGGTGCAATAAAAAGTGACTTAATTAAAATTAAATATTTTAATAAGAACCGCAATAGTAAAGTTTTTGACACTTACATACACGGCGACTTTCTACTAATCATGGATGACAATTCTTTGACGGTGTACAGGACCTAAATTCATATAGAGCACACTGCGTATAAACCTATTCAAACTCTAAAGAAAACACTCATATTCTAAGGAAAATTTTAATTTTTGAAGTAAGCTTGAATTAGTAGTCGAAGAAGCTTACGCAGTGCTTAATATGTCTGAATGTACATTGTATTCTTTTGCAAACACAAAGGGAACAATTCCCTGGGGAAGAGCTGCCTGTATTCAAGAAATTCTAGTTTAGCTTAACGTTCAATGTGGGATCAAAGTTAGGTCTGTGTGGTAGTTACTGATCTAGTTGCTTTGAATATTCGAGTAGATCTAGAAATAAATCGAACCAAATAGAGGTGTGGGGAAATATTTATATAGCCGAGTTAAAAATGTTATTAGCAACAAGGTTTGGTTTATTGTTTATGTAAATTCAAACAAATTAAAAATGGTGGCCTGAAATTTAATCA
The DNA here is from genome assembly GCA_903798255.1 of Fraxinus quadrangulata. Classification (NCBI taxonomy): domain Eukaryota; kingdom Viridiplantae; phylum Streptophyta; class Magnoliopsida; order Lamiales; family Oleaceae; genus Fraxinus; species Fraxinus quadrangulata. The sequence goes on along the minus strand of CAIGRB010095754.1, from coordinate 39,841 downwards.
CCTGAACAATGGCTACATGCAAAAGAACTCCTCGAAGACCAATAGCAATGGAAGTTGTAGCAATTACTGCAGGTCCTGTTAAAAACCTAACAGCAATTGAAAATGTGGCTACAGACTTTCCACAGGCTATGATCTTTGGTTGCAAAACCATGAATAAACCTGCAGTCCAAGCAACAAAATTAAATGAGTTATTTCACATCCTTACGTACCAAACTCCCTCACCTCCGAAATCGACCTCTAAGGACTGTGTAGAGTCTAGTCACGTCGTTCACTTGTCCTCTCGACTAATCAACCTATTTATTCTGGGACTTTCGTAGTTTTCTTGTTTATTCTTGATTATATTGCTAGTGAGAGCATTAATGGCTCGAATTGACTACTGAGAATGATCCCTATAAATATGTTTATAATACATGTTCTTTTCTCTCTCAAAGATAAGGAGTAGAACTTAATCCTTAACACCCGACCCGATCCGATCCGACCTGACCCCACCCACAGTGACATCCTTGTGAGCAAAAGTGATTGAGCACATTGAGATATCCTACTTTAGGGTGAAGAACAATACCAAGAGCAATGCCAAGACCTGCATCAGATAGGATTGATATTGAACCTTTTACAATAGAGGCATTTGAATATTCCACCTGCTCATCCATGAAAAGTTTTAAAATATATATATAAATTATATGGGAATCAGCATTTACTAATTATAAAAGGGAAAATAAATTAAATTGCAGCAATATATATATTTTGCGAACATGGAATGAGAAGAGAGGAGACCTGAATGACACGAGAGACCACATTAGCCCTAAAAGGCTTGAATAAGTGTTGGGATTTCTAATGAGTTTCCTCCAAACCATCATCAGCACAAGCCTAGCCCTCGACATCTATTTTCTTTTGGTATGAAAATGGAGAGCCATTTGTAGGGATTGGGATCTTCGACAGATCATCAATCTCAATCTCTGTTTCTCCATCAATTTTTCCATTTTCTATCAAGACAGTAAGCATTTAGATCAGAAAAAGCAAATATTGTACACTTAGATGAAAAATAATAGTGTTACACATGAAAAAACGTAATGGCATAAACTTTTAGATGAGATGATTTGCCTGGTGTACCTCTACGTGCTGCTAGGTCTTGTTGAAAAACAGCTTTAGAAGCATCAATGGCTCCAAAATCAGTAGAAGCTGCAGCCTTATTAACTGCATGTCTCATATTGGCCTCAGAAACAGGAGATGCACTTGAACTCCAAACAAACATATGAAGTTCTTTGTTGGGATTTGTAGTACTGTTAACGTTGCAACTTTCTTTTTTCTTAGGGCCAGAAAACATAGGAATTAGAGGAGGATGAGAAGAAGTTAAACCTCCATTAAACAACTCTCCACTCATACTTCCCTTCTTCCCAAGCTTCAACATCTCCTCTAGACCTGAATGACACGAGAGACCATATTAGCCCTAAAAGGCTTGAATAAGTGTTGGGATTTCTAATGAGTTTCCTCCAAACCATGATCAGTATAAGCCTAGTCATTACACTTGCAGGAGGCATTTGCTGCTTTCTGTCCACTGCTTCTCCCTCAACATCTATTTTCTTCTGGTATGAAATTGGAAAGCCATTTGTAGGGATAGGGATCTTCGACAAATCATTAATCTCAATCTCTGTTTCTCCATCAATTTTTCCATTTTCTATCAAGTCAGTAAGCATTTAGATCAGAAAAAGCAAATATTGTACACTTAGATGAAAAATAATACAGTGTACATACGAAGAAACATAATAGCATAAACTTTTAGATGAGATGATTTGACTGGTGTACCTCTATGGGCAGCTAGGTCTTGTTGACAAACAGCTTTAGAAGCATCAATGGCTCCAAAATCAGTAGAAGTTGCAGCCTTATTAACTGCATGTCTCATATTAGCCTCAGAAACAGGAGATGCACTTGAACTCCAAACAAATATATGAAGTTCTTTGTTGGGATTTGTAGTACTGTTAACGTTGCAACTTTCTTCTTTCTTAGGGCCAGAAAACATAGGAATTAGAGGAGGATGAGAAGAAGTTAAACCTCCATTAAACAACTCTCCACTCATACTTCCCTTCTTCCCAAGCTTCAACATCTCCTCTTCAAAATTAGACGTTCTTGGCGTAACGCCTTTCGAGGATTGCAAAGAAAACACATCTCCTGATCCAATCCCACCTCCAAAACTGTTTGTATATCCATGTTTAGGACTTGCAGCTTTACTATTAAACATGGCATAGAAATCTGTTTAATTAAAACTCGAAGCCCTTGGAATAGGCTCACGTGAAGATTGAACCGAATAAATCTCCACATCAGTTAGATTTGAAGCTCTTGTTGTCATTCCTGTTGAATGCAACCCTTTGTTGTATGAAGATATCATTGATGCAGACGTCGACCGCTTCACCACCATGTGCAGCTTCCTGTCATCGCCTATCTCCGCCTCTTCCTGCAGCGGCTCGCGGCAGTTAAGTGACACAACATCAGATTCAACACGATAGATCCAGCAGTCTCTGGGAACTGATCAGTAATCTGCAATTTTGCACCTCTATACTCAAACATGAACAGCATAAATGTATACCGGAGTCTGCATAACAACAATTTGAACCATTAACTTGCCTGAGAAATCTCCATACATGGCCCTCAACAGAGGGATTCCCATTACAAGAGTATTGGGGAGAGTAGACAGAGAAAATAGAGTAATCATCCACTCTAAGCTCCCATTTTTGCTGAAACAACGCCACAGGAGAAGGGCTGCAAGAATCACAACTTTTTGCAGTGAATCTTCTGCAATGAAGTGATAATTCATAGCATAAATACCATTTGTGGAGATGAAATGAAAACCGGCCAGTAACGGAACAGCAAAAACTGCCACAAATCGATTGATCCCTGAGCATTGATCTGGTGTAAAATTTTTCCACCATTTAACTGAGCCATAAGCCAAGATCATAGCCACATATAATGGTACTATTTCTGCAAGAACATCATAGACATCTTTTCCAGTAATCATGGTGAATTACTACAGCAAAACTGTGTAAGTTCAAAATGCAAATATAGAGAAAGAAACAGATAGATATATATATATATGGAGAGAGGTGGACTTTTAGAGTTTGTAGTTGATGAGAAAGATGTGGGAACAAGTTTCAAGGGAGACTAGAACAAAGGGAAGTAAAGAAGAAGCGGTTCCTGATCACATGGAAGTGAGAGGAAAAAAGGTTAATATGGCTTCGTCTTCATTCAACATGTTACAACTACAAAAATGGAATATTCACACAAGAAAAAAAGACATTTTGTATGTATGTTATCCCCCACAAGACAGAAACCTCCACGCAGCACAAACGAGAGAGAGAGAGAGAGAGAGAGAGAGAGAGAGAGAGAGATTGGGGTTTAAATATTTGAAAAATGGCGGGGAATAGAGAATTCATATTTACACATTCTTGACGGCTCATCTTAGTCTCATTAAAATCCTTTTCATGGTTGTGTTCTAGTTGGTTATAGTTAAGATCAAATAACCTTAAATATTTGCTTGTAAACGAAACCTAAGTTTCCTAATCATATTCATATCGAATCAAGATACTATCATTATCGTCTGAACAATTTGATATCCATCAAGGACGTCGTATGGGACGGGTCGGCCATTTCCATCCTCGTCCTGTCAGGTATTTTTATCACTTTGTCCCGTCCACATATCCAGTTAAAGCGGGACGGGACAGCGCAGGGCAGGACACACCGTTTATTTTTTCTTTATTCTTTGCTTCTATTTTTTTATATTCTTAATTAATAAATATTATTACCTTTTTTTAAAAAAAAAATTTGTTAAGAACAACTTATGTTCTCTTTAAAAATGATGATAAATCTTTTATTTTTGTTCGACAAAAAATCTAAATTTGAAATAAACTTTAAACGAGAAAGTGCAAGTAGTGGGACGGGAGCAATGTTTCCTATACCCGTCCCATACCCATCTCGGGGCAAAGACTCACACCCTGTCCCTGTCCCATTTACTTGGTTATGTGAGTAATCCTCATCCCATTAGGGGCGGAGCTCTGTGGATATTAGGTTGAACGGATTTTTTTGTCATTCATAACGACCCAATTGGAAGAATTGGACTCTACCAACTGAGCTTTCTTACAGAGCTGTGAAAATACCCCAATCCTAGTCTAGGTACTTTCGATACCTATTCAATGAACATTGTTAAGTCATAAGTGCAATCAGTTATTGACAAACTACTAGCTTGATAGTTGGCGAATTTGTGAGAACAAAATGTCAAACCTACTGGTTGAGATTCAAGGCTCGTGTATGCGTCAATCTCACAAAGTTACAATCAACTTGAGAGAAACTTCTGCGGACAAGAGTTTGCATATGTTGTCCCAAATTAGCTGTTCTACCACCAAAAATTTGAGGGCTCTTGGCTATAATTTTAAAACCTATAATTATACTGTTGGAGTCACATTCATAATATTCAGTAATTGCAAATGTCTAAATAATAAAAAAATAGAATCATGCTACATGTATCGAATTTTTTTACTGAATCTTTTACCTACTACTCACAATGGAGATGTGGACCACATTGCCAAAATTTTTAAATACACGCAAGCCCCACACATTATATGAGGGGGGGTAATCCATCATGTACAAACCATCATGTACAAATAGATTAACCCTAAAAAATAACATAAAAGTGAGATGGAAAGAATAAGTACCCTAGAGAGATTTTATAGAAAAGAAATTTTGCAAGAGCTATTAGGGGTTGAAAACTCTTGATAGCCAACGTGCTGCAATTTTTTACTTCTTCACCCCCCACATGTTCATGGCTCAATCTCACGGCCAGTTTCAGCTGCCAACTAGTGAAGGCCAGGCCAGGCAGATTCAGGGTGAGTCGATCCATCCAACATCTCTATGTTTGGCTAAGCTTATAAGCTCAACCAAACACGTTCCTTCAAAGGAGAAATACAGTGCTAATAGCAACCTTTGAGTCCCAAATTTCAAGACTCTGCGATCCTATATGGTCACGCTGACACTACCCGCAATGCCCCATGGAAATCATTGTATAGAAAGCCTGTCTTGTATACTTATAAGCATCTCATTCATTCTTCTTTTCAAGTTAGTTTATAGTTATGTGCATTAGAATGGAGTGGATAGAAAATCTCTTAAATTCGAGCCCAAAAGGCAAGGCAGTTCAATTTACCAGACCATAGATAAGCAGCCACGACTCAGCCTTAACTCAGCTGGAAGTAACTTATCAATTTCGCAAGAAAAGAAAACCAACTTTACGATTCAAAATAAACAAAGAAAGAATGGGCATTACTCAGTACAAGTTAAGAATTCCCAGTAATACAATGCAGCGAAAGCATCCCATCTGTATATTGCTTCCTCACTTTCCTGTACTTCTCAAGCATCACTTTGTAGCATTGTTCAACTTCCTCAAATACTATTTCCTTCCAAAATTTATATTTAACCTCCATGAAAACAGCTTCTGCTCTCTCCCTATGATTACATAATAAATGAAACCCACAACCATTATCTGAGTCAGAAGTACTGTACCTCTGTGATCTCTTCACTTCTTCCACGAAAATGAGATCTTTAACCCATCTCACTTGTTCAAGGGGATCTTCGTGCTTCTGAACAGCTTCTTCTAGAAGCTTCAAGGCATCTGAAAACTTTAATTCGGTGTTGATTTTACTGATTAGATGCCAGAAAAGTGTCTTCTGACTCGAACCAAGCCAGCCTTCGCTACTTGAAGATGATGAAAATGCACCAACCAAGCAGGCCTTCCGAAGCGCTGGATCAAAATTGCCCAATTGCTTGATTGCAATGTGCATTAGGTTGACGGACATAACATGCAGACTCCCTGATACAGAATCTCCATATGCATCTGGAAATACTTTCTGTTTCTGATCCCAACAACACAGTGCAACTTGAATGAATCCCTCCCACCTGTCAATAGAAATGATAGGCAATAGATTCTTCTTTAAAACAGTGATAAGCATCTTACTATTTAACCTGTGTCATATCGAATTTAAGAGGTCTGCTTTTCTAAAAGTAAGAGGCAATATAAAGATTTGAAATCACCTCGTCCTATGCGGTTCAATCAAGAATCAAACTGAATGAAATCTACTTGGTTCCAATTCATCTTGTTTGGTTCAATTTTACGAGAAACTAGAATAAGATGTTTCAGCATTTACACAAGATTCAAAATCAGGTACAATCAAGTGACACTTTAGTACGGCCAGGTGAATGTTAAAATTGGGTTTGAGGACCAGTTCCCAAGGACTCAAGTGTACTTACAACCCCATAATAAAAATAAAGATGTTGAAATTACAATTATTGTTGATACCATTTAAAAGTAAGGGAGATTATACATTTGAAACAAGAGAAGAAGTTCTGCGATGTTAACATGGATATATTGAACCAATGACATTGCCAACATGACCATCTGCTTTGTCACAAATAAATTGCATATGTACTAGGGTCTTGTGTGTTTCACAATAAAAAATTGAAGAAGAAATTTCTGAAGCATTCAAAAAAGATTATCCTTTGTAAAATGATAAAGAACTGATATTAACATAAAATGTAAATGATCATAAACCGTCTCTGGCAAAGGAAGGCCATGGCAGAGTGCTAACTGCTAAGGATAGAGAATGCCAGGCAAATATTAATTCCAATCCCTTTTCACAACCAAGTTAAAACAAGTTTGAGAAATTACTTACGCAAATGGAGGCTCAATCTCAATGGCCAGAGTCATATGTAAAGAGAATCCAGCGTTTTTGTCAAACTTATCATCATCTATAATTGTCCGTGCCTCATGAGGGAAACCTCTAGGAATATATAAGATATCACCTTCTTCCAGCAAAAACTGTTTGCATTCGTTAATCATCTCATTTTCAACCTTTAAACTCTGGCAGCTATCAATAGGTTCATACAAGCGAGGTAACTGGGGACTTGACTGAGGAAAAATCGTCCATTTTTTTACTCCCATAAGTTGGCATACAAAAACACAGTGGTCATCAATGTGACAAGCCAATCCTTGAGAGTTAGGAGGTGTCAAGTACATATTTACCCCAGCTGAAGGCTGACCAAAGAGGGATGCTAACCCATCTGCAATAGCAGCAATACTTTGAAACCGGAACTCCATACCACGCACAGCGATTGAGTAACCCTCTTTATATGCTTCCTCACATTTCAAAATATCATCTATGTGCAGAATATGAGGAGCCGAGCAGCAAGAGTCTGTTTTTTCCTGAAAATATTGCAACTCTTTTCTGCTTTGCGTTTTTATAACCCGAATATCTTGGTGGTAGATTATTGGACAACCAAGATGATTTCTTACATCCTTGATAAAATGAAGGATATCGAGTTCATCTGATGCAATTGGTGGGCAAGAAGTAATACTTTTTAGCACTGAAGGAAGTAAGGAATATACTGCCTCTTTTGATTTAAGAAACTGAACAAAAGGAGTGAAAACATTGTCCTGCCTACTTGACGTCTTTTTGGCATCCCTTATTAGATAAGGTGATACCTCCCAATAATTCGATAGAAAGCGTTCAAAACTAGCTTCCTCCTGATTGAAAATGCTTCTCTTAACATTGTCAATATTTACAGGTCCTCGGTATTGACCACGAGTAATGGATAGCCTAAAAACACTTTCAGCCAGCTTGTTAGTTTTGATGTTGCTTGTATAGAAACCTTTTTCCTGGCCACATTTCATATAGCTGCTGCATAACCTTTGTTTACATACTTCAACCCATAGCCTTCTTAAATAAACCAGTAAAGAATCAGAAAGTTCTATTGGGATATTTTGCATCTGCTCAATAGTACAAGAATTGACAAGAGTAATGGCAGCATGGAGAATCATTATTCGGAAATCATCTTCCTTAAACATTATTACATCAGCACATAGAGAAACTATTCCAGTCAGAGGTTTAGAGGCCTGAACAAAGAAAAGACTACTGGATGTTAAGAAAAATCAATTTTACACAGTCAAAAAAATTGGAGAACTTACGTAATTCGTGAAACTAAATACCATGTAATTAGAACATCAATTGACCAACAAATATATAACTACCAAAGGCTGAAATGCTAACTATCTCGAAACATCATTCTCAACTTAAAACTGGTTCGAAATCCAAGATATAGTTAAGTATTCTAATTGTATGCACATAAATATTTATGAGGGAAGAATATAAAGATTTTAGTTTAAACTTCTCTTATTGTTAAATTGCACAAAGCAAATATTTCCTTTTGATTTCCAAAGGATGATAAGTGTACACAGGTAAGAGAATGGTGCATGCAGGAGCCTTCTCAGTCTGTGAGAGCGCCTCCTTCATAATTCAATAGTTAATCATTGTTGTACCTAGCATTATACTTTAAATGTAGAAACTTGAGGCATACTATTCCACTTTTCATATATTAGGATATAAAGTAACAAGGATAGTTAAAGCGCAGTCAACAAGCAACATCATAATTTTTTTTGTATTAAGCATCTTGTACAGGGGCTCTTTGACAGATGCACCTCAGCTCCCTATCAAAGCCCATGTGAAGAGCCCCTGTACGAGTAGCAGAACTCAATTTTTTTAAACAATGATTTTCTCCATTTTGGATTCAACAGTAAGGCAACTACTTTCTCATATTGCTATTACTTCTAAGTGAGCATGTAACCATTGGCTTCAAATAATTGAGAATAGTGAAGAGTATTGTCATGACAGAGCAAAGGCATTGATAATTTGATGGAAGATCATACACGAGAAAGAGTGATGCTATAAATACAAATTGGAGATTATCCCCATGTGAGATGGCATTGGCCAATAAAGTGAGTCTCATATCCACACATTTAAATAGCCTTATCATTTCACCCACATCACCTGCCACATTATGATCCCCAGTTTGTACATAAAGCATTATTCCATGAGAAATGATATATATTCATCTCAGCAAGTACTAAAACTGTGGTACAAATTGTCAAATATACTCAATGATACTCAAATAAGGCTTGATACCTCTCGATGTGAGAGATTCTCTTATTATATAAAACCAAAATCACAAATAAATATGATAGCTATCAATTACAAATATTCACTAATGATAGTTTTCCTTATATTCCACTAGTTTTTCTTATATTCGAGCTTTCCTTATATTCCACTGATACTCCCCTCAAATTGATGCTGGTAAAAGCATCAATTTGCAATCATGAACTGGCGATGATGACAATACTCATGCCCATAAAGAAGAGACTCAAGAATAACAAATAGTGCAGAAAAAGTCGAGAACCACTCCAAAGCCACTTTAGAGAGCTCGCACCCCAAGAATAATTTCCAAAAGAAATTCATGAAATGTGCCGACCACACATAGTAAGCTAAATCAGTTGGGAGAACTCAGTCGAACACATAATTCATGTTTTGACAAAAGCTTTAACGGTCAATGCATTGACCAAAAATCCAGCAATATATCGTTGGCCAAGATGCTGCAGTTGGAAGAAATCCTACGGAACAACGCACACCAAAAACCCAAAGATGATACTCCTCCAAGAATCCAAAACTCTTGTACCCGAGCAACCAAAACTCAACGATTTGCACTCCCATATCTCTCTCTCCTCCTTAACCAAAAACAAAAATCATTTGTATTTTTTTCCCGTCTCTTTCATCCCTCTGCATTCTCATGCTCACCCAAAAAAAAAAAAAAAATTAAAAAAAAATCATTATTCTACCACTATACCCACGAGGCACCACAGAAAGGGAAAATAATTTAGTCAAAGTCCAATCAACACCTACTCTTGATAACGCACACTGCTTCGAACAACAAGAAGCCTTCAATTTTGAAATAATCCAACAAATCAGCAGTCTAAACCAACAAAGCAGCCGGCCGAACGAAATTAACTTAAGCCCAATCCAAAAAAAAATGTTATTATCAAACCATAAGCACTCTCGTGTGTCTAGGAATACTTCATAAGGCAAAAAATTCATTATCATTTCCGTCTTTATATAAGCACCAACAATTCTGATCTAGATTTCTTAACTCAGTTTTACATAAGAATTATGGGTTTATAGACTTGATTATTCATGGGCCATATTTCACCTTTTAATTGCAAGCAACCAACATCTACCATGTTAGTGAGTACTGAATAACTTCAAGAAGATTTTCTGGAAGATGCTCACATAAGTTTATCCATAGCAGATAGTTCAAGTAATCGTCGCTGCCCAGCTGCTGTTGTAGATAAATCCAGGATGGCATTGCAGGCAGCCATTGATATTCTTCTTTTAGTATTTCCCAGAAGCAAGATTAGGCCCTTTACAATTTCTCCATCTAAAGAAATCATTTCATTTGACTCAAGCGACATCAGCGACAATGCCCCAATGATCTCCACACTTTTACATACAATTTCAGCACAGCTAATAAAAAGAGAAAAAATTAGACTTGGTAGATTATACATATATGGCAGAAATCAACCAATAATCAGTAAATTTAACAAATATAGAGCATTAAACAACTCTAAACAACAACAACAACAACAACAAAATAAAAATCCAACATCTAAGTTTAATGTGCAACCTTCTAAACAGGGAAAAAAATAAAAATGTCTTTGTTAGTTTCTGCATCAAAACTAATATTACACGCCTGACCAAACAAAAAGAACAAATGTTTTCATTAGCCCATCATTAAATATTACACAAAGTGCAATCGTATAATATTATTTTCCATTGATAGCGAAAAATTACTCAAAATAAAGACCATCATTAAAGCATAAATAAATGGGCGAAAAAGGAACCAAACAAGGTGCCAATTGTTCTTGCACTTACTTTGATTTGAGAAGAACTGGAAGCAAAGAAATTATAGGGCTAGAAAACTCCTGTGATAGAGAGAGATATAGTTGGTTCAAGCATTGTTTTATAAGAAACTTATTAGCCTTAGAGTTGGTAGAAATGGCTGCCAGAAGTAAACTGAAAAGGATATTTGACTCTGGTTTTCGTTGCTGCGTTTTCCTCTTCTTTTCGATGATTTTTCCTTTGGATTTCTTCTTCTTCTTCTTCTTCATCTGCCGCTGCCGTTGCCATTGCTCTTCCATTCTGATTCTTCTTGTGGAATTGGAAAGAAAACATACAATGAAGCTCAATCGGAGCTGAATAAATACTTGAAAGTTAAAACAGTAACCATACGCTATTGCGATTTTAATTCGTTTCCTCAAATTTTTGTTCAACAATTATTTTCTATTTTTTTAAATCCAAAATTTATATTTAACATTTCATTTAGCTCATTATTTCTATCAAAAGAATAATCGAAAAATATTTTGTCGTCTGCATTTATTGTTATTATTATTATTAGATTGGCAAATAAATCTTTTTATACAGTTCTAAGGGACTTTTTTACAAAATTATTAGACGAGACAAGATGAACTAATTAATGAAATGTCGGGCATAAGAGTACGTCGAAAAAATATGAAGGACTAAGTGCTACAAAAAGTAAAAATTGAAAATTTTAAATACAATTAAAATGTGATACAATTAATAAAAATTATGATATGAATATAACTATCCTACTTACAAATAAAATCTCGATAATTTTCAAGATATTCGTAATTTCATATCGACTTTTCATGTTTCATCTCTAAAATGTAAAACTTGTTAAAATTTTATATGGCAACAATTTCTCCATGATGTGATAATATGATAATTATCGTTTTCATATTAAACGATGTAGTATCAATACTCATGCCGAGTTGGCTCATCCGTAACGAGTGTTACTATAAAAAAAATGTCTATTCCGATAATAAGTACTAACACACTTAGTATAACTTACTTTTAAGACCGACTTATAAAGAGAGAGTGTTCTATTTGCTCATAACACTACGATAACCAATGAGCAATTTTGCCACTGATGACAAATATCTCTGTAGATAAAAAGTTAATTTTGAAGGCACAAAGTGACTATTCATATAAGAAAGAAAAGATGACAGTTTCATTGGATAGCTAAATAATGATCATGTATAGACTTTGAATTCTTATAGTATTGAAGAACCTAAAATTTCTGCACTTCCAGACCACTGCTAAATCAATGTTGAAAACAAAATCACAACCAAGGAAAACAAAAATGCAAGCGCTCAAAAACCCATGACTAAAAAGAATATCCTGCAACTAAATCATCAAGAAAAAAAAGAAGCCGCCTATGGATCCAAGCTTCCCGATTAATGGAAACGAGCCTCTTTGGGGCAGAAGCAGCTAAAAATGTACTGACGCCGTCCCTTACTCGGAGAATTGGTCCCTTCACTGTTTGAGAAAAGCATATACGAACCAATTTTTAAATTAAGCAGTTGCATTCAGCTGATACAGTAAGCGAAAATCCATACAGATTTGCAAGTGCTCTCTTTGTTGTAATCTAGGCTCAAGTAACCTGAGATAGAACCAGATGCTTTGAGAAGACTCAGAACAATAGAAGTGACATTTTAAGCTTATTCTGCTTCCATTTGGGGAGCTTGTAGAAAGCACTCTTAGCCATCCCAAATTTCTCCTTGAACTCTTTTGAAGACAAATAAGTCTGAAGAACAAAATTGTAAAATATCATGGAAAATATAATGAATATGATCCTGTAATCACTATTATTTTGAATACATACCTCTCGTTTGGTCACATCAATTTTCGTGACTGGATCTGGTGATGATATTGTAAGGCGTTCATATGGGTATATTGTGAGTCCTTCCTCATCTTCAACTTCAACTTCGCCCTCTTTTACATCTTGTATAGTCACGGGTTTAGGTTTGCTGCTGGAGTTCTCCCTAGAGATTGTCTCTGGTTTGGTTTTGGGTACCTCAGGGCTCACTTCAGCATGATGAAAAATATTCAGGTTTTTGTTGAATACAAAACTGAAATAAAATAAATGAGTTTGCCTCTAATAGCTTAAACTTTTAGTTGAGATTTGAAGTGGTTCAATATGATATCAGGGTTGCAAAAGGACATGAGATTGATTCTCACCACCACCCATTTATGAAAATTGTGCACATTTTGCGTCTGGATTTGGTCTACACTTGGGGGGTGTTGAATAGTAAATTTAAATAAATAATTGTGTCGGTGCTAGTTGAAGCTTTTAGATGAGGTGGCTAAATAATTACACGTTTCTGAAGATGACTATTTTAGAGATTCAGAAAATTTCAAGTAATATTACCTTTATAAGAGCGTGGTATAAGGGTTTCCCGAGCTGGTGCTGGTTGTTCAAAAGTTGCACTTAGTGATGATATCGATGCTGATCTGGCAGAGGCCAAATTTGCTGAATCTGGGGTAGTAGATTTTGGGTAAAGTTTTTTTACCATAGGAGGAGGGGTCGAAAGGTTTCTTGCATTTGGGTTCTCAAAAGTAGCTGCCAGAGCATTGAACGCTGGAGACCTTCCCCTCACACGAACTCTGTCAGGGCTAAAAGACACACTTCTCGAACGCTGTGATTTTTCAGGTGCAGCAGACCTTCCAGATGAGATTGGTATTACTCTCCTTCTGGGTTTCTAGTAATAGGAAAAGAAAAGAAACAAAACATTAGGACAAGCATCGAGAGTAAGATGAAGTGGGAAGAGTAACAAAAAGAGCATGTAATATGCAGATAAATACTGAACAATTGTATCTCAAGAACTTCCTGAAATTTAAGCATGGTGTATAACGAGGATAAAACCAATGTTCCCAAGCAAGTGCCTCACATGAATGGCAATTTTGCAGTCGAACTGTTCCTTTAAGAAGTTGTAACGTAGAACACAGTCTTATTAATTTCATTTACTATGTTAGATGCCATTTAACTATCATAATATTTTTAATTATGAATCACAGTATGTAATTGGTAGAACTTTGAATTCAATGTATCTTCCCTTGTTCATTTTTGTTGGCTTCTGCAGTCTGTAACTACGCAGGAGTTAATCCTCATTTGTGCAATCAATGATGCATGTAGAAGTTATAATTTAGGGAAAAATATATGAAATTATCAATTATAAAGTATGTCATCACAACACGAAGGTATTCTATAGTTGCAGCCACTAGCCCAATTCTTTGGGTAGGAAAGCTCTCCCTCCAGCCCCCTCTCCCAAACGCCCACCGCATACGACTCCAATAGCATTTACACGAGAATTTCAAATTTATTATTCTATTTTCAGGGATTTTGCTCAGGTTTAAATTTTGTGTTTTATATATACATGAAATGAATTATCAATTGGACAAAAGAGCATGTGGTTAAGATCTGTGCTTCCACAAATGAAGTTCTGAACAACCATTCTTCCAAGAAAAAAAGGGCATCTCTACGAGAGGTATGTGGGGGAGTGACAAATAAAGAAACCCAAAAAAGAACACTGAAAGGGTCCACTGGGAACAATTCATTCTCTCTTTTATTTACAATGATTTATGTAATATCCTTTGATAGAAAAGTCTCACCATCAAAAAATTGTAGCGTTTTAATTGAAGCCGCAAAATATCTCCACGTACTGCAAACTATTTCACAATATATTCCCTAATGACACATCTATAAGATATTTTCACCAAGTGGCATTCTTAATAAGATACCCAGTATTTAACACTCAACAATCGAGCTCTTAGAACTGAAAGGACTATAAGTGACATCTCTCTCTCTCGTGTGCTCGTCTCTGTGTTGATACAGCTATAATGAAAAGAATTATATTTTTGCTATTCAACTATAGAACACCAATATTTTTAATGAAAAATTACAATAATGTACTCATATAAAATTGGAAGAACTTCAGCTTTAATGCGAAAGTAGGCAACGTGGTTAGGAAACTCTGAACAGGCCTTCAGATTACCAATTGAAGTCTTGAAAAAAAAAAAAAGCACTCAACAAATATAGCTGGAGAGGACTACACATCAAAATATACACCTTTTACTATATTCCATAAAAAAACGTAACCTATCACGTATGTCCAGAAATGTTTCCCAAGAACAGATTAACATTTAAATTTATTATACATGGAAAGACCAACTATTATCATAAGAGTAAAAGATTACAAGCATTCAATATGTGCCTTCAGCTCAAATCTTCAAAATAAAATAAATAAATAAAAGAATAAACTATATTTGGACAGCAAAACATTGAACACACATAAGCTTAAAAAATTCACAAATTATATGGTGAGTATAGCAATGTCACTAATGCTGTGCCTTACGCATTTATTAGGGAAGTGTTACTTCAACTTTGGTATGTTCAATCATTTCGCATAAAAAATAATGGTCAGCGTACAAGTATGAAGACAGAAGTCGTAGACATGGACTTTAACGGGCAAACTCGTATTTACTAAGATAACCAAATCAAAATGGGAATAACACAAATATATTTAAATTGTTAATCAAGTAGCAGGAAACAGAGGGAAGTAGAGGGAAACAAAACTCACGTTTAACAGCGCAGTTGCTCCATTCTTAAGAATAGCAAGTTTTCTTTGGAAAGAGTTCCCATGCATCTGTCATCGGGTGAAATCATTAAGTATCTTCTGAGGATATGAAATCTTGCCAATAACATCAGACCTGACAGCAGCACTTACAGAAGATTTTGAAGAGTCCCAAGAGAAAAAATGAGTAAAAAAAGTTGGCTCACTTCCTTCCATAACAATATAAATTGGAGCTTGGTAAGATAATTTCTCCATTAGAAAATCACTCTGCAGAAATTTCTGTCAAAATGAAAAACTAGTGAGTTCATATGAGAAACTTATCGAACATCTTATAGGCTTATCCAGGTAAACTTGGTAAACATATTAATATGTTTTATGCTGGACTAGATAGTACTGGACACGATAAAGCAAAAAAAAAAAGAAAAAAAAAGTTAAGTTCTCATCCATTATACTGTGAAGTGATGTATTTATGTGTCAAACATATCATCATGTTTTGCATGCAGAATTATGAATTGGTAAGATACCGAAACTGTTTCAAATGTGTTTAGCTAAGTAGTATCACAACTTTACACACCTCTATGAATTCTATGTTACCCATGTCATACATATCTGTTGCAGACAATGATACATTTAGCCATGGGAGCTTAATAATAAACTCGGTTAATACTTCTTTTTTTGTTTCCTTTTCAGAGTTAAATCAATATATACAATCCCCGTGATCAGGCTCAGAACCTGTTGATGCAGGTGATAAATTTTGAGTAACATGAAGGAATGTTTTGGCTTGGACCTCTCGAAAAGGCAACAGGCCAATCATCAAATCCGAAAGTGTTCAATTTCCTAACTTTAATCAATTTTCAAGAAATATGAATGCAGTAGATAATATATGGCAGTTTATGTTTCCATAATCAAAGCATTAAAGCCATTCAAAGCTTACCTCTCCAATATCCAAAACATTCAGCTTATTCTTGGGTTCAACCTGTTGACCAACCCAGACATAAATATCCGAGTGACAGTCAAGAATGAATATATCTTCAGTCATTAGATCATCTTGGTTGAAATTGTGTATTTCTGTCACCTGCAATATAAATTCTCATTCAATGTTGCAGGGGACAATCTAAGAGAACAAGACTATGCGGTTAATGCCATATTTTGGCCCGTCATTTCATGAAACCATTAGTATCTTATGATAAACTTCAAAAGACATAGGTACAACTGTAAATAGGCCGGTGGAAGGAAAAGAGGTTCGTAAAAATAAAAATAAAAAAATTCACAAAACGCTGTTTTGGACAAACAAGGCCTTCATTCCCGGCTACTCAACTGAGTAGATAAGAGAAGGTATGGAATCTAAAGTATTAGTCAAATTCATTGCCGTTATTTCTCCAGTAAATAAAACCATATGAGAAAAGATCATACCTTCAAACCTCCTGAGACAGCGATAAATTCAGCAGCAATCAATGTAATGAATGAATGAAATAATACAGTTAGTACAACTCAAAATATAAGTCTGATTTCAAATATTCAAAAATAAAAATGTTATAGAAATGATTTTTTTCTTCACACCCATTGAGAAATTGCATGAGAATAGATGAGGATCACTTTCGGCATCTCTCGTGATTTTCTGGCTTGGGTATTCAGATTTTCCACCCAACAAATCCCAAAACTGCTCGGATTCTGCACCTTCTTTCTGTAGTCTGGATTGTATATTGGGCTGCAAGTATGAAGCGTGACGAGTAATTTAGATAGGTAAACAATCATTGGCAAAACACAACATTAATTTTTCTCACATGATGTCTTTCCGATGTTAGATAAAATATTCAAATACGGCGGACAAATGCTGAAGATGGTTAAAGTATCACAACTTTGCAGTTCAAAATATTAAAGACAAACAAAATGATCTGTGACAAAATAAAACCTCTAAATGTTGAAACAACTCTTACAGGAAAGGAAGCATCATTAACAAAATCAG
Source organism: Fraxinus quadrangulata (assembly GCA_903798255.1). Lineage (NCBI taxonomy): Eukaryota > Viridiplantae > Streptophyta > Magnoliopsida > Lamiales > Oleaceae > Fraxinus > Fraxinus quadrangulata. The sequence goes on along the minus strand of CAIGRB010095754.1, from coordinate 22,526 downwards.
ACCTTTATAAGATCCAGCTGCCTCTCGACAAGTTCATGGTCTTCAGACGTTGTAAGGTTTCCGGACCAGGTAAACACAGAGGAGCCACTATGGAGTATGTAACAATAGGAAGAATTCAAAGATGATGCCACCTGAATCAAAATAAATAATGAAATCATAGTAGTACTACTATGATTTAGCTAAGCTGCGTAAAAAGATGCAGAGCAAGAAAATCATATAAAATATTATATGGTTCATAAATTGGGCAAATTAGCAAAATGATGTATGCTTTTGGTCATAAAACTGAATCATCATGGTGTCTCAATGAAACCTAGTTATTTTGAAAGGAAAGTTCCTTTCTTTTTTTGACAAGTTTAGGACAAATAGATGTAATAGTTCATAGAATCTTGTTAGAACTCATATTCAATTTCAAACATCTACAATTGGCTATATTTAATTAATATTCCACAAATTATTGAACACTGGTAATTAATGAATTTTTGGAAACAAATTCATTCTATTAAACCATGTAGCAATATAAAATGTAGAAGCTACAGCCATAATATATCATACTGTAATTAGCTCCAACCTAAACATTTTCATCAGTGTGAAGAGACTCTAGCTTCTTCAAAGCTTTAATAGCCATTTAAAGTAAAATAGTCAGATGATAGGTACAAACAACAACTTATAAGTCAGAACTTTAGAGGTGTACTTCAGTATCTAAGGTTTTAGGTTAAAAATAACCAATACACATCACATGCACTGCCACTTCAGTAATTGTAGGAAAAACAATAACGGAGTTTCTATTAAAGGATCACATTGTCCTCAAATGTAATGTTTTAGGTATCTAGATTTGATTATTAACAAGGAGCAATTGAAAAGGATGTATGCATGGGATTAGACTAGATTGAATGGGAAATGAGAAGTGCTACAAGAATTGTGTGTAATAAAAAGATACAAGGTTAAAATGCAGGTTCTATAGAACAATGATTAGAACCGCTATGCTTCACGGTTTTGAGCAAGGTTATTGATAGAGAAATGATAAGATGACTGTAATGAATATGAGGATGCTTAAATGTATGTGGTTATACTACAACGTATAAGATGAAAAAATTAGAATGTATGTCAACAAGTGAAAGTGGCGCAAGATAAATTAAGGAATAAAGACTTTGGTTAGAAAATATTTTGCGTAGACCTAAAAGAGGCTCACGTTTATAAGAGTGACACGATTAGGGTAGAACAAGTCTGAAGAAGGAGTATGCTGTGCATGTGTATGTGCGTGCATACATATACGAGTACAAGCCCAAAGACATGGAAGGTTGTACCTAGCAAATATTGCACACCTCAAAATCAACCTGGTATCTTGGTCCAAGCTGCACTCGCATCACGGTCCATTTATACAGGACAATTGCCTAGATCGTTTTGTTTGCTTTTTCTCCAATAGTCTACATCACTTGAACATCATAGCCTGCTAGTTGGCCGACTCATCTCGCACAACAACCCTGTGGCCACATACAAAGCATCCGGACCAGGTCAAAATAAAGATCTTTCTGGGGAAATAGGTACTGATCCGTGAACCCAATGCTTCACCTCATGCATTGTGTAGGATCCAAATCGATCTTACTAAAAAACGAAAAAATGAACAATCCAAATCCAAATCCTAAAGTTCCTGGATTTCCTTCAGCCCTTGCGTGCTCTTTTGCAAATGGCTTCTTCAAATACCCCATAAATTAAACATGGGCTAACACCATAAATACAATCAGTATAGAGAATGATTAGTTCATGTTTGGGTCAAGGGGACTACATGGAGGAGTTCGTCTTGACTTCCGTGGCTCGTGGTTCGACCTCCAAAAAAGAATTGAGGTCAAGCATGACTATGGGTGTCAAATATAGTTGAGGAGAAAATCTAACATCACATTTTTCCATCTTCGTCACATGATAGGCAAGAATTTGACCCAAGATTCCCACCTCTGGAGACTTTGAATTCATCAAGTTATGCAAATTGGCCACATCATTCAGTGTCTACTATGAGATAAGAACTACTCTTCACATCAGTCCATTCTCATTAACCAAACTCCTAGCCTAAGAAATTGTAATTAATCAGGGAAATTGCATCATATCAAATGCAATTCGAGGTGACCACCACTATAAAAAACCTGAACTGACCCAGGCCAATTCAGGCACTGACATGGAAGGAGTTGCAGGCCTCTGGATCCGTGTCAAAAATTGCTATTCTCAACTCCCATGTGAACATGAATAAAAATTTCCATTTTCAGAGATTCTTGATTACTGAGGCCAAATACTACATCACTCATTGTCCCAAAACAGGAAAAACTTTTAGGTTCAGGCTTAGAAATTAATCTGCCTATACGAGATGAAAAAAATAAATTAAAGTAGAACCATACATCAAATACAAGAGGTCACAGCTCTCAAGCGCACAAAATGGTGAACCTCAGCCTAAGCCTGAAAGGGGTTAGAACCACCATATAACATGAATACTCCAAGGTATCTTCAAATGTATTTGGCAAGCCCAAAGGTGAGTGCAGTCATTCTATTCCTGTGCCTCCAAACATGAATTATACTACAAAGAAATTCCCAAAAATTATTCAACTGACCAAAACAACCAAATAAATATCATGATTCAATATCTTAGAGTGGGAACAGACCGTTTGCCACGTCCTTGGATGATCACTTACAAGCAACTTTTTTTTTTTGGATAGTTAATCAGAAAATTTTATTAATCAAAGAAGAATACACGAGAAGTGTATTATCAGTCTAAAGAAGAAAGAAAAGACATGAAGTTAGGCTGCCCCTCTATAGGATTGCTAGTCGCGGCATTTAACCAAGTATACAAAGTCGATAAAATAATTCTCAAAGTAGCTCTGTGGTCCGTAATTGGTCTTACAAGCAACTAATACCATGAGATCATTAAAAGTGAAGAAAATAACTTTACAGCAGACAACTAAGAACTGGTAATTGCAGCTTTTAAATCAACTGTATCAGGAAAAAGAAAACTGTCTCTCTATTTAGGTCAATTCTTGAGACAGCACCGTGAAGTGCACCAGTAAGCCAAGAAAATATAAAAATCCAGAATTAATTATTGTGCAGTCAGCAAGCCAATTGTTCAAAACTCCAAATAGTGACAATCACTGAAATTGCAAGAAACAGATGCAAAGACACTGGAGATGCCCCAAAGCAATTTCCAACCATCTATCATATAAGAGGGAGATGTAGAAATTGGAGCATCAAACTTACCGGTTCAACTTGAATTGCTTGCATGTTATCAGGTCCACTACCTTGAACACGAAATAGTGCAAGCCCGTCCTCTCTATATGTATCATCTTCAAGTTCCTTCTCTGATATGTATTGCTTGTACCCTTCACTGAGACCACCCTGGTGATATTTAGAAAATATGTTAAAATTAATCATCTAATAAGCACTGGTTGTAATATAAGTAATAACTTCATAAGAGAAATGAATTCGTGGGAATATGTTCCTAGAATTTGTAGCTCTACCAAACCTTAAAGACAATAAAGCTCTGAAATATGGCAAAGAACTGGATTGGTTCTTTTCCTTCATAGATGCGAGCCTAGAAATTCACATTAACCAAACTATCAGTATAAATATAGAGACAAATATTAAAATTCAAGAACAAAATCACAGGCATTGAGGAAGGTAATGTACCTGAGTAGGTAAGAATTTCAGTGACTCGACCATCTTGCTTGCTAGTGAAGTTGCTGAGACTCTATCTCCCTACAGTGTATGAAAGCAGAAATAATAGTGTCATCAATAACAATGGTTTTAAATAGACATGATCATGGCATCAATAGATGTTAAATAAAGTTAAAAAAAAGTCCCATTTATATACTATTATCATTATTGTTTATATGTGTGAGAAGATGAATAAGATGTAGATTACAGGCCAATCTCAAATAAATAAAAAATTGATTACTTTCAATATTGCCAGCACAAATACAATTGGGCATAGAACACATTCAAATAGCAAGATTTTTTTTATACCAGCATTAATGTCAATTAGGCTTTAGAGTTTCAAGTCTGACATTTTTGCTTTAGTTTATGGAATGAATACATATAAAGTCGTCAACACTAAAAGGTAACTAATACGGTGGTTTCATCTGCTTAATTATAACTATTTTTGCACGTTTTCTTTTGTGTATTTATTTTCTGACGATTATTTCAATACTTTCTGGATGAAATTTGTTAGTTCTTCAATTTAAAATTTTCTTCATTTTGGAACATTTATCCGATTCAAAGTTGTCATCTGGGGGCTTCATTTTATTATTATCTCTTTATAAGTTTCCTTGGAAATTGATCTGAGCTCTCATAAGAATTAATCAAAGATTTTTGATCTTCCCCAATTCACTTATAAATTGCTAAACGGTATACGAGTAGACATTCATATTTTTTACCAGTAAGTTAGAAGCAGGACATTGTAAACTTATATAACAGGCCCTACTGCATACTGTTGTTTCATTTTTAGGATTTTAGTTTAGCTTCCTTATATTGGTAAAATCAGAGAATTAGTTTGCCAATATAAACAAAAGGATTTACACACTTTTCAATTGACCAATTCATTACAATAAAATTATTCTCTACAAATTTTCGAGTTGGTTTAACTCTATTCTTGTTTAAAAACTTCAATTCCGCTTGCGCAACAAAATTGATATCAGAGCAAGATTTTGCCCTTGGCTAATTACCACCTATGGCGGTAGTTTCACGTATCCTTGCGATGATAATTGGAGGATTATAAAATTACCAACATTGGTATGGAATTTAGAACAAATTATGGATAGGTTTGAAGAGCTGCTAACAAAAATTTGCAAATTTTGATTCAACACGCTTGTAACACGGCAACAAGTGACTAAAGATTTTCCTCGAGTCCAAGCTAAGTTCGAATTCCTACAAGGCGATGAAGAAATTTTGGAGATTTTTCCTTCTCATTCATTAATTCTCTTCTTCAACTAAACTTGAGGACAAATTTTTCCAAGCTGGGGAGATTATGTGGAAAAATCCTATTATAAATAGGAAAGCAGTTAGTTATTATTATAGTAGGATTTTTGTTTCCTTTTAGATTATGGTTTTGTTTCCTTTAGGATTCAAGTTCAGTTTTCTTATATTGGTAAGATTATGAAATTATTTTGCCTAATATAAAAAAGGTCTTTGTACACTTTTCAATTGACCAATTCATTACAGCAAAATTATTCTCTACAAATTTTCAAGTTGGTTCAACATTATTCTTGTTTTAAGAACTTTAATTCCACTCAGCGCCAATTAATACTACTGGCTCAGAATTTCAGAAACTTTCTCTTGATATCGACATATAAGAAATCAAGTTTTTCCAATAAGGACGCACGAAAAAGGGAAAAAACTACCAAACATTTTTCACCTCAGCACTTTGCTTCCCCCACCATGTCCCAATGAGATGTTCTTCTACTTCTTCTCCGGGATAAGAATACTGAAAGATATAACAATCCCCACTGTAAAACTTGGACTGATCGGAAGCTGGAAGAAGAGTCTTCCCTTTACCATTCACTCGCCAAACCTGTCCATTGAAAGCAATAAAACCATGGATTAGTAAAGAAACGAATCAAGAATTACAGTTGTAATGAAAAGGACAGAGCTAATATACTAGTTAAGAGATACGAAAATGAACAGGCTGATGAAAATATTGTTTGCCAAGTGAGGAAGGGTGTTGTTGCTTTGTACAAAGCTGAATAAAGCTATCAAGCATTAGATAAATGTGGTACATTCTAAGCTTTGTTGCTTGGTGCTACACGTGAAAATTATAGCTTTTGATCACTGCTATGAAAGCACTGTAGATTAACTTCTTTTTCCATAAGCAACTAGCTATATCCCAACTTTATGGCCTTCTAAACAATTCTTGGCTATCTTTCACATGATTTTCTTCACTAATATCAGTTTCATAATATGATAAAATAGAAGAGTAAAATAAAATGACCTATCTTCTGAAGCACTATATATCACAGAAAATCCACCTGTAGATTGAGAGGCAGAGAGAAGCCCTATACCTGTAAATTGCCTGAGCAGTCTATATATAGTTGAAGTTCTTCCTTGGGAGATTCAGCTTTCGAAAGACCCTTAACATTAAGCCCTTGGCGCTTTAGAAGTGCTAGGAAGCATCAAAATAAAGACAGAGAGGATAGGCTACTGAGAACGTTTTGGAAAATCATGAGCATGGAGAAGATTTAATGGAAAAGGAAAAACGTAGCACGTGAATGATAATTGAGAGAGAACAAATCTGCAATATGTACTACAAACCTGCAACCTTCCCTCTGCCTTCCTCAGTTACAGCCACATTTGTTGATTGGTGCCAAGAATCAAACTTCGAGCGGAATGTAATTGTTTCAAATCCCTCAATTAAACGGATTATACGAGCTTTAGGTCTATCAGTGGTACCAAGTAATTCCTACACAAATGAGAGAGAGAGTAAGACAACGGACAAGAATATGGATCCGGAAATTCGGATTAACCCTTAAGTAACTAAAGCATGTAGAATTACATCAGCAGCTTCACTAGCAATTTTCCTCTGGTCAAGAGAAGTATTTCTGCCCGTCCACACAAAGACTTCTGACCCACAGTCAAGAATATAGCATTTGTACGAGTCTAACAATTTCCTTGTCAAAGAATCAGCCTCAACAGGTTGCATATGTCCCTTCTCAACACTAGGAATAGCAAACACATATTTGTCAGAATTATAAGAAGAGAGTTTATAGTTTCTTCTCACAATACAAACATAATGATGGAAATTTTTGCATCAAATGTTTTGAAATATAATCGGAATTTTTTTCTCTGTGGGAGGGACACTAGAAATTAAGTAAAGATATATATATCTATTGAACATCACGGGATTGTAGTAAATATCAATGCCAAAAGAAAATAAATGAAACAATTTTATACTCTTCTCCAAGCTGAGGACCAATTAACATCCCCATAGAATGGAGGAAAGGAGGGATAGTTATAAAACAATTTATTTCATTTAAGTGTCAGTCAGAAAATTCATATATGAATTCAAACAGACCGACTCTTTTCTACATGTAAGCGCAAGGAATATGTTGTATGTTATATGAATTGCTTATATTATTAAAACCAGGTCTTTCGATGCCTCAGAGCCTCATGAATTTCTTGATCAACACATATGGTAATAATGTGGCTGTATTAAAAACATGAGATGCCAGAAAAGCAGTGTGAATAGCAGAAACTTACCAGAAAAGCTTACTAGGAACAGCATCAGTACTTTCGGTCTCATTAGTAGCTGTTTTCCTAGGAAGAGGAGCAAAGCCACCAAACAAACCCCAAAATTCTCCAGTATCAGCATCAGCCATTAATTTCCCATCCTCTACATAGTGAAATGAAGCATAGGTATAAGGGAATGGGCATTCAGTCAATTTCCCAAGCATCCAAGTGTTAGTATGCTTACCAATAGCTGCTATCTCACATTTGCCATCGTGATAAGTATCTTTAATGTACTGAACAACTTCCAGTGCTTTAGCCCTTTCTTGAATAGTAGAGTTGGAACCATTGAATTGGAAGATTTTAGACTTGGTATCGAGAATAAAAATATCATCGTGATTGAGTGAAGATCGAACAAAAGGCACCTGTCATGCCATATAAGAAGTTGATAATGAAAAGATCAGTTCAAAGGATGAAACATAATAGAAGCACAGATGAAACAAGGAACTTGCTTCTTTCACTTGAACAACATGCTTTCCTTTGCATACAAACAAACGGATCTTGTGCTCTTCGGCCTCAGCATGCTTGAAGCCTGAAGCGACTCCACCTTCTCGAGGTATTATACAGGGCTTAAAATAAGAAAGGAACCTCTCAGTTTCTTGACCTTGAGGTTCACGATATTGAACAGCACGCCCCCCAAGAGTTGCATCTAGTTCAATAGTTTTAATGGCTGCAGTGCTGGCTTCATCCTATATAGAACAGTAATTAGAATCAGATACTGTAACCGAACTTAAATCTGATAATCGATAAGACTAGAAAAACTTACTTGACTAGTATCTTTACCAAGCCAATAGTGAATATCATGGTGAAGGGCACCGCTTTTCGAAGCACTGGTCTGCAGGAAGGAGATTAATGATTTTACCCATAAAGTAGCTCCAACATTTCACAGCAAAGATGAAGGTTGAGTCAATGATGAAATTGAAATAGCAGAATGCATAGAAAGTACAAAAGTTTGTGGTTGATATTTGTAACAAACACCGAAAAGGCAATGGCCATAAGAGCCAGCTTGCTCACACCAGATTACAAAAAATGTTACGGGGGGGCCAAAAAAGTATATTACTGGATCATATCATTTGCACTGAATATATCACAAAGGTGACATATACGGTCCCCTTCCATTGAGATATTATTTCCCTATTTTACTAGTATAATACCCGATCAGTCTGTAGGCATTCATAATAATTTGGGACTCACCTTTTTTTCGCTCAATTATTATTACCATGATGCAATTCAAGAAGTTAGTTTTGGAGAGCAATTAACACTCCCCGGAACAAGAGAGAAAAAACACTTACCTTCAAAATCACATAGGAATCTCCCATAAAAAAATTGCCATATGAAGGCTTTGAGACTGGGACAGGATTGAATTTTTCAATTCGCCATATCTCTGTTCCACTATATAAAGTCAAGGAGCATAAAAAAGAAAGCAAGTACATATAGATCCTTGATGATGGGATATCAGTAATATTGCAACCAAAACAAGTTCCTGTTGGTTACTTCTGCAATTCAAAACTGTACTTTAATAGGTTCCTCTTGAATTCTTTAAAAAAAAAAAAAAAAAATCCTTTTCCAAACAGGAAATACAAAAGTGGATAATATTAACATTTCAATTACGACTTGATAGTTACTTCAACAAAAGTTCAGTATGCTAACATAAGGATACGCCTTCTGTCCAGCCCCTTGAAAGGCTGGATCCAAATTTCTCATTGAAACAGACATTCACAGGCTTCTTCAAAGTAGTCTTTTCTCAACTTTGACTTGAAAATAGACAAGCAAGACCTTAGTCGGTCATTAAGTGAATACATAAACAACCAAAAATGAAAAACANTCCTTTTCCAAACAGGAAATACAAAAGTGGATAATATTAACATTTCAATTACGACTTGATAGTTACTTCAACAAAAGTTCAGTATGCTAACATAAGGATACGCCTTCTGTCCAGCCCCTTGAAAGGCTGGATCCAAATTTCTCATTGAAACAGACATTCACAGGCTTCTTCAAAGTAGTCTTTTCTCAACTTTGACTTGAAAATAGACAAGCAAGACCTTTGTCAGTCATTAAGTGAATACATAAACAACCAAAAATGAAAAACAATCAAGGGAAAAAGAATAAACAAACCAGCAAAAGGAAAATCAATAATGGACAAAGCAGAAGTACTGAACTAGTTTTGGCACCAAAGCAATCATGGAAAAAAAGAAACATTGTGTGATGACTCTGATGAGCTAACACGTGATGCCTCTACGGAAACAGTGAATTTAATTGATGGAGAAGAACCCCCAGGTCAAACTTTAATGTTAGTATTAGATGAAAAATGATAAAAATCAGAATGAACAGATCTGAAATATGCAGTGATGAAGCTTTGCAGGATAAGCAAGATATTTCAATATTTGTTGCGAAATTGTCGAATTTCCTTTGTTAAAAGCAAATAGTTGACAGCGTTACTCAGTGCCAGAGGAGAAGTCTTAGGAAACATGAAACCTCATGACTATAATTGCCTTAGCAAAAGGCAAAACTCAACCCTAAAGCTACTATATATTGCTACTTCCGACGAACTTGTATATTTCTGGCTAGACACTTTCATTAGGAGAATTTGAAAAATACAAGTACCTGAAAGCAACCATGAAAGCCAACCTGGGTTATCTTTAATTTGTGAATGCAATAAAACACATCTAAAGCAACTTCATATTGCCAATTCCATCTAAAAGTAAGGAAAACAAAGTGCCTCACACATGTTCCTTCACAAGCATTTTCCACGTTTCAATCCCGTTCTCTAGCATGGTCGTACCCTTGGAAGGATATTTCTCCACAATGCTATGGTTTCAGGTTTGCTTCTCATTTCCGTTAGTCATGCTGACTTCATTGCACGTCAATACAGCAAAAAGATATTCAGCATCTCCATACATGCTTCCATGCTTGCTTTTCCTTAGGGGGCAAAGGGGCTAAATTTCCATTTTGCCTTTGCAAAAATGCCCATTAAATATCCCAACTATGCAGCAAAAGTTGAATACCACAATAGAAACTTTACCTGTGGACCGAATGGACCACTTCAAAATGGCATCTCTCTTTCAGTAACCCCAAGGTGTACCTCAATTTCAATAGCTTCACATTCATTATAATCAAGCTAGACATGAACTAATCACATTTCACCTGGCTCCAAAAACAAGTTCTTCCTATCTCTATGTGAGGAGGACGACAGCAGCACAAGCAGAAGAAGAAGATTTTTTGACCCGTAAAAAGAAAAGGCAGAGCTGTAAATCAACTCGCACAACAAAATTCTATTCTCAGAAATCAAATCCTAAAATTTCAACATCCAGAAAGCAGGCTGATTCGTCAGCCTACAAATTTATTTTTTAATCCTTTTCTTGGGTTCATTCATCTTGAAATTCTAAATCTCTTATTTAAAGAAAAAGAAGATTTTTCAGTGCCCAAATACACGATTTACGAAAAAAGACTGTCTTTCCAGCATTCATACATACCAACCTTTAAATTTCCAAAGCATTAACATAATCTGCATTCATATAATCAAGAACACACAAATACATGGTAATCTTACATCAAAAAAATATAGTCACTCAAAAATCATCAAAAAAATATAGTCACTCAAAAATCAGAATAACACAGAGAAATAGAGTACGTTAATTACTTTATAACCTTGAGGTAATAATTTTGCAGCTGACCCAAATTAGATCCAATCCAGTCATACCATAAAGCTCAATTACCAGAACCCACTTAAGAAAACATTTTTTTTTTTCAATAATAAAAGTTGGTTCTCAAATTAAGAAAGAAAAAGAGAGAATTTTTCAACGTAAGAGAGAGATGGAATATGTGCGAGTATGTGCTGGGCGGGGGCGTGATGATTTGTTGCCTGCCAGGCGTGCCAATCACTAACAATAGCTAGGAAAAGGAAGGCCCCATAACGGAGAAATGAGCTGTAAAGATCCATTCAACAACAGATTAATGTAAAAGAATTCAAGAAAAAATAATACATTGCTTAATTTTTGTATTTAGCCACTATTTGGTGCACGTGTGTTATAAAATAATGAATTTTTATTATTGATGTGATGAAAAATATGTAGTTAAAAAAATTATTAATGTAATAAAAAATATTATTTTATTAAAAAATATGTGGTTGTAAATGAGTAGAAGAATGAGAATGAAAAAAAGACGTGGATCAAACATGCTTAATGTATAATTACAGTCAGCTTTTTGGGTAAAATTATAGTGAAAAAAAAAAAGCAGAGAATGGAAATATTAAAAATAAAAAGTAGAATGCACGAATTTTTAAACAATAAAATTATTACAATATCGGGGTGCATTTATTTATTATTATTTATTTTTATTTTTTTTGTGACTGCACATAAAAGTTAAAAGTTAAAAGTTAAAAGTAAATAGCCAAACATCCTCTTAATCAAGAGAATGACCCTGTTTTTGTTTTGGTGTTGATAAGCCCATGTAAATAAATGTTATTTGAAGTTCATTTTTCTTTATATTTTTCAATGATTAGAGAGAGGTGGATTGGGGTGAGGTCACATGCTAAAATGAAAATAAATTTATTTTTAAATTAAAAACATTTTTTAATTTATTGATATTATTTGCTTGATTTTGTAACTTGTAATGTTGTTCAATGTTTCAGATTGAATTGTTTTTTTTAACTTTGTTGATAGTTATTTGTTTGATTTTGTGGATTGATGAAATTATTTTTTAAAATGACAAAATTATGTTTTTTCTTTCTTTCTAATAAATGATAAATGATTAATTTTATTTCTTAATTATAAAGTTAGATATATATATATATATATTGTGAGAAATACAATAAAATCGATGAAAAAAATTATGTTAAAAATAATTTAACTACTTCTTCCCACTTCCAAAATAGTTATTCCACAAGTACCAGTAACGTGAATGTAAAAATA
>CAIGRB010095737.1:9417-21112 GCA_903798255.1 Fraxinus quadrangulata | reverse complement strand
ATAGTGAACACTTATTCAAATATGGTCATCCAAATCCTTAAGAAAAGCTCTCATTCGAACTTTCCAGTAGGCATAATTGCTACCGTCGAAAAAGGAAGACACGAACAAAGAATGACTCGTCTAGACTTAACAAATAAGGGTCATGAATCAATTTAATGCTCTAATACTAATTGAAAAACGCAAGTTTGACCCTAACAACACTTAGATGGGATGAATATGTGTAATATGCAAAATCAAAATCTTATTAACTAATTAGCAACAAGTCACCAATTAATTATCTATGGTATTTAAACTTAGATAGTTAATCATGCTGTCAATTTAATCATAAGTTTAAATACCACAGATCATACATTCATAATATAAAGCAGTAAACGAACAACGGTATGATCATGAAGAAATCCAACTGGGAAAAACTCTGAGCGCTTTGCCAGTCAAGCTACTATAAACGATTCAAGATTTACAGTGTACCAGAGTAGACGACGACATGTATTATCTGATCTCCTGACTGCAATTCGACAGCTCTCCTGAATTTTGTGCTTCCTGCACCAATTCCAACTACAATAACCAACGCCCTCCTAGAACTCCGCTATCGTGTAGCAGCTCCTAACTTGGTGGAATCGCTTCCTGTAGATCACGATGTTTCTGCTTTTGTAGCTCGAGCCAACCCTTGGCGACAGTCCGACGAAAATTCACGTCGTTTTCCTCCTTGTTCCAAACTCGAAACTCTATACCTACTGACTAACTTTTGAACAAATTGCACATTACCCCTTGAACTTTAACAACCTATACAATTAAGTCCTTTTGAATTTGCTAATTACATAAATCAACTAAAACCTAACATTACTTAATTTGACTATTTTGACAATTTATAACAATTTATAAATACTTGCCAAATATATGCCAAAACTCTAACTTGCACACATGTTTCATTATTGATGTTTTCATACAACACATCATCTTGTGGAGATATGTTAAGAAATAAATTCTATAATCGACCTTTTATGGTATTATGCTCTTGTTTGATCTTCATTAAAAATAGATTTTAAAGGAAAATGTATTTTGGAATAATGACTTTTAAGAAAATGTGTGAATAAAAATAAGAAAAAAATTTAGGTTTACATGTAATATTGTTTTATAGGAGAATATATGGTTAAAAGTGAAAAATGAAAAATGCATTTTGAGAATAATGGAGTCCAAACAGGGGCTATATACCATAAAACAAAGGGGAAAAATATGATAAGACCTTACTACATTGGCCAAAAGACCAAAACAGATGAAAAAAAAACCTTCGAATTCAGAGTCACATAAAGTGACGTATTTTAGAACAAAATAAAAAATTTAACCCATAGACAAAGATATTAACAAAAAAAAAAAGGATTGAAAACTCGAAAAGAAATGAATATAGACAATATTCAAAATAATTTAACCAAAACCCAGGAAAAGGTACAGTCTCCAATAAATAAAAGTCAAAAATCATTAAAAAAAAACTCAACTAATGGCTTGATTTGAAGATTCTTTTTATAAAAGAAGATAGAGCTTTTTGGAGACGGAAAACTTGATGTGCATTGGATTATGGAGTTCAATTTTGATCTTTCAAAGTTAGTCATGTAAAGAATTAAAAGTTGAAGAATACATGATAAATAGAATTTTGTGTTTGTTATCGAAAGTTAGACATATGAGCTAAGAAATGCGATAATATCCACTATAAGGTAAGGAGTTACATGCAAAGTATTAAAAGTTGAAGAATAGATAGAAAACTGCAATTGTCGTGCCTTTTGCCGAGAAAATCTACAGGGAGTATCCTTACTAATTCTAATTATTCTCTGCTTGGTAGAATCTGGGTATGTTGGAATCCAAATGATGTAGATGTTTTGCTGGTGGGTTGTTCAGCTCAAGCTATACATGTTCGTGTTAATGCATGTAATGGTAAATGAAGTTGTGTGGTGTCAGTGGTTTATGGGGATAATATCCCAGTTAAGCATGTTGATCTATGGGTTGATTTAGTAGCTAGGCATAGAGGGTTTTCATACTTGCCATGGGTGGTCATGGGGGAATTCAATTCGGTTCTATCTTCTTCAGAAGTGGAAGGTGGTTCTTCTTCTTGGCCTGCATGGCAAGACGATCTTGGAAATTGCTTGGCAACAATGGGTTTGGATGATTTGAAGTTTGATGGCTATTTATATACATGGTCTAATAAACATGTATCTGATCCTATCTCAAGAAACTAGATCGTGTATTGGTGAATTTGAAGTGGGATGACGAGTTTCAGGGATCCAAAGCTATTTTTCTTATTGCTGGTGTGTTAGATCATTCTCCTATGGTAGTGAAACTTGTAGGGCTACCAAGGAGGAAGATTCCATTCCATTTCTTTGATTATTGGATGGATTACTCGGATTTCTTTCCTTTGGTGGATTAGATTTGGGATGAAGCGGTCGTTGAAACTCCTATGTTTTGTCTGTGTTCGAAGTTGAAGAAGTTGATGCTTGCCTTGAAAGAGTTCATTAAGGAGCATTTTTCAAATCTACCTACGAGATTTACTCGTGCTCGGACTAATTTAGAACATGTTCAGTGTTTGATTCAGCATTTGCCTTTGGATTCATCTGTACATATGGAGGAGGCTCGGTTACAAAAGGAATATTGTGAGTTGAGTAGGGCTGAGGAAAGCTTTTTGGGTCAAAAATCTCTTGTTAAGTGTTTGAATTTAGGGGATCAGAATACTGTTTTCTTCTTCAAGGCTATGAAAAGTCACTATGGCAAGAATACGGTGGTTTCCATTTGTAGAGATGATGGTACTAGAGTGGAGGAGCCGCATGAGGTTAGTACAGTTATTGTTGAATTCTATCAAAATCTCCTTGGATAGCAGCATAGTGGTGAGAGTCTAGATATGGACTTGCTTCGAAGAGCTCTTCCTAAGAGTATCTCAGCGGGGCATAATGAAACCCTTGATAGAGATGTGACATTTGAGGAGATTAAGGAGGTTTTGTTCTCTTTCAAAGACAACAAGGCTTCAGGGCCAGATGGTTTTAATGCTGGTTTCTTCAAAAGGACTTGGAATATTGTGGAGAATGATGTTCTATGTGCCATCAAGTCTTTCTTTGACTCGGGGCAACTTTTGAAGCAAGTTAATGCTACTACCGTCGTATTGGTTCCTAATCCTTCTCAGGTAAAGGACTTTAGGCCTATCTCTTGTTGTAATACTATTTATAAATGTGTTGCTAAGCTTATTGCGAATAGAGTCAAGCTAGTTCTTCCAGACATTGTTGGATCTCAACAAACTGCTTTCGTTAAAGAGAGACATATTAGCGATAATATCCTTCTTTCCCAAGAGCTTTTACGGAATTATCACCGTTGTGGAGGATTGCCTAGGTGTGCTCATAAAGTTGATCTCATGAAAGCCTATGATTCTGTTCATTGGGATTTACTCTTTGCAGTTTTAAGGTTGCTTGGTTTCCCGGAGAGGGTTGTTTTTTGGATTACTGAGTGTGTCACTACCACTCGGTTTTCAATTTTCATTAATGGTGAGTTGCATGGTTGCGGGAGAGGCTTGAGATAAGGAGATCCTTTGTCGTCCTATTTGTTTGTCTTGGCAATGGATGTATTTTCAGGGTTAATGGGGTTGATGGTTGAAGAGCAGGATTTTAAGTACCACTAAAGGTGTGAAAAGGAGAAGATCACCCACTTGTGTTTTGCTGATGATTTTATGATCTTTTGTAGAGCTGAGGTAGGTTCTGTTTCTCTCATTGGGGAATGCCTTAATCGATTCAAAGCTCTTTCGGGTCTTATTCCTAATCCAGATAAAAGTAATCTATTTGCTAGTGGTGTTTCTTTACATCTTAAGGATCAGTTGCTTGATGTTTTGGGGTATAAGGAGGGAGTTCTCCGGATACGTTATCTTGGTGTTCTACTTATCTCTACAAAATTGCGGGCTTTGGACTGTAAGATGTTGGTGGATCGTATTATAGCTCGGGCTAAGAGTTGGACTTGTCGAGCACTCTCCTATACGGGTAGGTTACAACATATTAAGTCCGTGCTATTTTCTATTCAGGTGTATTGGTCTTCTGTATTTATTTTACCTAAGGCTGTGATCAAGCAAGTGGAAGCTACTCTACGTGCTTTCTTGTGGAAGGGTTGTGACCTTGGCACCGGAGGGACTAAAGTACCGTGGGGGAAAATTTGTATGCCTAAGAAGAAGGGTGGTTTGGGTTTGCGGAGCATTGAGATTTGGAATAAAGCTGCCATGTTAAAACACCTTTGGTCCCTTTGTACGAATTATGCATCCTTTCTTTGGGTTTCGTTTGGACGAAGTTACTTACTTAAAGGCCGAAGCATTTGGGAATTGAAGTGTCCTGGGGACTGCTCTTGGAGTTGGAGGAAGATTCTTACACTTCGGGATATAGGGAGGGACAAAATGAAATTCAGAATTGGTAATGGTAGACGTACTTCTCTTTGATTGGATAATTGGCATCCTCTTGGCCCTTTAGAGAAAATTCTTGGTGAGAGGATCATTCATGAATCTAGATTGAGTAGACTAGCTAAGGTGGCTAATATTGCTGAGGGTGATACTTGGAGGTGGCCATCAGCTCGTTCCCCAGCATTGTCTGACTTGATGCGAGATACGCTTGATACTTTTCGACCGGATAGTACTAGAGAGGATGTCTTACGATGGGTGGATGATGCGTATGGAGTCTTCTTTGTTCGGAGTGCTTGGGAGTCTATTCGACTTCGCTGCCCTAGGGTGACTTGGTATCACATTGTATGGTTCCCTAAGTGTATTCCCCGTCATGCATTTATCCTTTGGCTAGCAATTCAAGGTGGCCTTTATACACAGACAAAACTTTTTCGCCTTGGTTTGGTACAGTCTATACATTGTGTGTTGTGTGGTGGTTCGAAGGAGGATTTGGATCATCTTTTCTTTGCTTGCCCCATTTTCTGAGCGTGTTTGGCATGCTTTGCATGCAAAATCTAACCTGCCTTGGGTTCAGCAGAGTTTGTCCGATACTCTTTCTTGGATAGAGCAGTTTCGTGGGAGGTCATTGTGGTCTATTGTTATTCGTTTGATGTTTACAGCTTCGATTTATGCTATTTGGCGTGAGCGTAATGCTAGGACCCATGGTGTGACTTTTAAACATGAATTTGTTAATATTCGAGACATTGTTCTTTCTGTTTGTACACGAGTGGATTTATGTAGGGGCTTGGTCCCATCTAGTGAGAGTAGATGGCTCTAACTCTCATGGAGTTTTTCTGCGAATATTTTCTATTGTCGTGACTAGGTCATAAGCTCTAATCTAGGTTACTGTTATTGGTGCTAGGAAGACATTTATTCCTAGCCTAGTTTTTCTGGAGTATGCTCCTGTGATCTTGTACTTTATTTTTACACTTTGGATATAATACACTTATCTTATCCAAAAAAAAATGTATCTCAATTGGGTTATTAAACTTCAATTTCATTTCCAAATTCACTAGGTCATATTCTGCCACCTATCTCCCAAACTAACGAAAATAATCGCAATGTAGCGCTCTGGCAATGAAAATTGTAATCGCTATATTGCACTTTGGCTATGCTTATGAGTTACGACTTGACTAGCTATTCCCAAGTCAAATAGTTGGACTTCCATAAAATAGCATTGATTTATTCCTATCATATTCACTTACTATACTGAAACTTCTGGATCCACAAAACGGAGCCAATCGCTCTAACCAATCTAGAAGAATATGCTCAAGAGTAATTAATTGACATGGCATACAACGATTACGTGGAAAGTTTGTTGTAGCATGACTTTCGATTAAGCAATTTTTATCCATTCGAAAGACGACATATAAGAGAATTATTCTGCAAGTACAAAAATTGTACGTGTTGAGTCGGCAGCACCTTTATGGCTGCATTTTTTTTTTTTTTTATCATCTTCCAATGATAATTTGCCAAGTGTACATCTGTATCTATAGCATTGTTCTATAAAAGAAGGGTGAAATTTAAGATAAATTGAAGTTCGATGATCCAATTGTTATTAGATTGAAGTTGAGTGAGCGGAATCAAGATTTCGTTCAAAGTTACCCACAATGAAATGAAATATTTGTAATGAGAAAAAAGTGGTAGCATAAGAGACAGTTAGTTAATAGGTCCCTACATTCAAGGATCCAAGACATTAAGAAGCATATCATTTTCAGACCAATAATAAAATAAATGTTCAGAAACTGTCTCCATTCATCTTAATCAACAGAAAATGTGTTAAAAATCTGTAAATGGTGTCTAAATTTTCAGAGATCTGGAAAGAGGAGGAGGATGTTGCATAAAGCAGCAAAAAATGCATATTCGTGGTGGTGGGCCAGTCACATCAGGACTAAACAGTCTAAATGGCTCGACCAGAATCTGCAAGGTGAATCATTTTAACAGCAGACATCTCTTCTTTATTGATATATTAACTTTTATGTAAATCAGGCAAATAATGATATTAGGATTATTTTCCCGGCTCGAATCCATACATATACCAAATTGAGGTTCGCAGCAAGCATTCCCTTGTATAATTATTAAATCAGTAAGGTTGGTCGACAACTTAACATTTTCATACAATCTAGAAGATATGGTCGAATGATCTATGGGGAATTGATATTCTTTGCCACTGAAAATGGATAATACATGCCTACATTTCTATTATTGACTGAAAAATTTTTGGTTACAGATATGGTGGAGAAAGTTGAGTACATACTCAAAATAATTCAAGAGGATGGGGACACATTTAGACAGAGGGCAGAAATGTACTACAGAAAAAGGCCAGAGCTTGTCAATTTTGTTGAAGATTCTTTTCGGGGTTATAGAGCATTAGCAGAAAGATACGATCATTTATCGAGAGAGCTGCAGAGTGCTAATCGAACAATGGCCACGATTTACCCTGAAAGGATTCATTTAGAAATGGACGATGATTTTGATGATGACGGAGATAACCTTGTTCCTAAAGTTGAATCATTCAACAAGAATTTGCCGGCCGCGCCACAGTTAAGTATCCAAAAACCCACTTTTCGAAAGAAGAATTCTAAAGGGCCATCGAGATTAATGTCAAACAAGGGCTTAATCAAGATAAATGAGAGTAATGCTAACCCTCGTGTTTTAACTCCAATTTCGGGATTGAGCAAATCTGAAGCAATAGGTGAAATCGATAAGCTTCAAAAGGAAATTTTGGCCCTGCAAACGGAAAAAGAGTTTATCAAGAGCTCTTATAAAAGGGGGCTAGCAAAGTATTGGGACATTGAAAACCAGGCAAATGAAATGCAAGCCAAAGTTAGCAACTTACAAGATGAGTTTGGCATTGGAACAGTAATCGAAGATGATGAAGCTCAAACTTTGATGATCGATACAGCTCTGAAATCCTGCCAACAGACCTTAGCGCGCTTACAAGAAAAACAACATCAATCAACTGAAGAGGTCACAGAAGAGTACCTTAAGATTGAAGAAATCCGCAAAAAACTTGATACTCTCAAAGAGAAGTTTATTAGCAAACAGGTACTCTCTGAAGAATACATGGCTATGAGGCCAAAAGTGGAGTCGAAGAACTTAGAAGAATTACAAGTGACGAGCATAAAAGAAGAAATGTTGCCTGGCGCACCTCTAACAATGCAAGAACTGGAAAACAAGGTTGATGACTTTGTAGAAAAGGTTATAAACCTAGAAAATGCTGTATCTTCCCAGGCTGCACACGTTAAGAGATTAAAGTCAGAGATAAATTTGCTTCAGGTCCATATTCAGAGCATAGAAGAGGAAAACGAAAGTTTGATTGAAGGTCCAAACGACATGAGCCACAAGGTCAGAGAACTGGAAGAAGAATTGCATAAAGTTCAGTGTCTCATTCAATCAATTGAAGACCAAAACAACAACCTCCAAAATAATTTTATTGAAGCAGGGTGCAGTTATGAGGAACTCTCGGAGAAATTACTAAATGTGAAGCCCGATGAAGAATACAATGTCCCCGGAATATTCACTGATGTCAATGTGGAAAGAAACAAGAAAAGTGATTTATCCAATGAAGAGCAAATTTTTTTTGTCCAAACCACTTCAAGGAATCACATATCTGATTTTCTTTCAGTTGTTGACCAAGTACGAGCTTTTTCAAATCTTAACCGAGAGATAGAACTATCAAAAGAGGAAACGAGGACAACCCCTGCTAGTGCTCAGGGAGTTTTAGAAGATATGAAATTACCGCAAGAAGTCATGCGAGACTGTTTTGGGGACAACTGCATTTCTAATAACAGTATGTCCTCCGACCATTACAAACAGCACCTTGATTCCCAAGTTACTAATTCAGCATATGGGGCCAAACCAACAGACAGTCTGATCGATCCTGCCACGGATTCGATGGTCCCTAAAGATATAAGGATAGAAGAAGGTGAAGGAAAGAGAATGGCATTTCGGGATGACAATAATTCTTTCAGAGGTGAAGAAACAGATCAAGTACTGCTCGATTCAGACACCAATCCCCATCATGGGTTCAACGAGGATATCACTGCTCCTGACCATGATTTAATGACCCTAAAAAATATGATGACGCAACAGCAAGGGAAGAATGAAGATGTTCTTAGGGAAGAGCAAGGGATGTATGGGGATGTTCTGATAAATGACCCAGCAAATAATGGTAATGCTCTGAATTGCTTTACGAAAAGAATTGTTGGTGAGAGTTCAATGATACAGTGCAAGAAACAATATGATAGAATGGCTTCTCTTCCTGAAGATCTGAAAACTCAAGGCAACAAAGATGTTCCGAAAAACATATGTGACCATTCCCCCAAAGGCCAAGAGGGAGATTTCATGGATTCCACTTCAGAAATGTCAGATGAATGTGAGAATACAAAATATAGGAAAATGATAGATGCAGACAAGAAATATCAAGTCTCGAGAAATATGGACTTGCAAAAGGAGCTGAAGGAGAATATTCTTCCAGATGAAGGTACTTTTTCCTTTGCCAAATTTGTAAATTTTTTAATTTACAGTCAACAATAACCTGTTACTTATCAACAGCAAAAAAGCAAGATTTGTTCCAGAACAATCCCAATGTGGAGCAAAATGAACTTGCTACGCAAGACCATGACGAGCCAAATTGGAAAGCACTGTTTTTGAATGAATTAGATGACAGAGAGAAGATTCTACTGCAAGAATACACTACAATGCTTAGGAATTACAAGGACGTAAAGAGAAAGCTCAATGAAGTAGAGAAGAAAAAACGAGCTAGCCTTTTTCAGTCAGCAGTACAGGTAAAAGTTCTGAGAAATGCTAATTCCTTGAAGGATGAAGAGATTCAATCTTTACTGAGGAAACTAAACTTTCTAACAAACAATGATGAGGCGCAGAATACATCAGTATGCACAAATGAATCTGATCCTCAGATTGTAGATCATAAGGCAGTCCCAGATAATTCAGATAAGCCAATATTTGATGGAATTGAAGCATCAAATATAGCAGAACCGGTGAGGGTGTCTCTTGTGGAAGAAAATGAAGAAGATATCAATATTATGTGTGTAGATGAACCTCAAAATTTTTCCACTTTAGAAGAAAAGATACGCATGGACATTGATGATCTACTGGAGGAAAACATAGAATTTTGGCTCAGGTTTAGTACCTCATTTTACCAAATAAAAAAATTTCAAACTTCAGTAGACGATTTACAGGCTGAGGTGGCCAAACTGAAGGAAAAGAAGCAAGATGGAGCTGCAAAAAACCAACATTCAGATATCCGTCCCATTTACAGGCACCTGCGACAGATACAAACCGAGCTTACTTTGTGGTTAGAACATAATGCAATGCTGAAGGATGACCTGCAAAACAGATTATCATCTCTGTTAAATTTACTGGAAGAAATAAAAGAAATGACAAATTCAGGCCCCACAGTTAAAGAGACTGAGCTCGGTAATTATCAGGCTGCAAAGTTTCAAGGTGAGATTCTGAACATGAAACAAGAGAACAATAAACTTGCATATCAACTGCAAGCAGGTCTTGAACGTGCAAGAAAACTTCAAGTTGAGATTCAAAGGACACTATCACTATTGGATCAGGAACTTGGGATTTCTGCAAATAACATACGACATAGAAATCGATCTAGGATCCCTTTAAGATCCTTCTTGTTTGGAGTAAAACTGAAGAAGCAGAAACCATCAATTTTTTCATGTGTCAGTCCAGCACTGCAAAAACAGTATAGTGATCTTACAGCATTACCAACATAAAAGCATGTTTTTTTTTTCTCTTTTCACAATTACATTGTTTTTTCTGTTTTTGCTTTCTTTTAGATTCTGTGAACGTAGCAGTCAGATCCTCATTGTGCAGTAATCTAGCATATATATACACACATCGCTTAGTTTCTTCCATCTTTCCTCTTTATAAAATCCCTTCACAAGATAAAGTGAACTATTTATTTGACTTGTCAATCCTGACCTATGCCAGGGAGCAAATAAGATTTTGTTAGAATTGCAATTCAAATTTAATTAAAGCCAGTTTGTCTTTTAAGTTGGTTTTCTTTTCTTTTCGTTTTTCCCTCTCCTTTTCCTTGGCAAATAGAAAAAGGTTCATATTAAGTGGAATAGAAGATGGAGAAAAAATGGTAGATTGGATCCATGCAATACAGATACTGATATTCAGGCACAACTACTACATAGAAATTTGGAGAATTTTGAAATACAGAAACAAATATTTCATACAAGGTCATTGGGCGCTGAATGATTGCATCTGTTTTCCAAACAATTCTATATACAGATGCTAAAGTTGCCCACCTCACATCGCTTGCCAACCACCACAGCCAGATTCTAACAGATTTCATGGCTTCTCTTAGCTGGAGAAGCTATCATGCTATTATTTTCTGTACTCTTGCACTCAGCTGAAACAATATTATCAATACCAATTGCCTCTGAACTACATAGTCCGTTTCAAATCATCCCTCAAACCGTGCTCAAAACGTCTCACCTTCTTCTCCTCCGTATCCACAAACTCAGGAGCATAATGAGCCAACTCTTCAAACTTCTGCTCGTACTCAGTCAACATCATTGAGCCCTGAGTCAAAGTGGGGAATTCGGCCTCCTTCCGATTTCGGATACTCGTGGGGTAGTACTTTTTCAGAAAGGCGTCCTTGAATTCTTCCCACATCCAAACATGACCAGGAGCCCTTGATCTGGTAGTGGTGTCCCACCAATGCATAGCACCTTTACATAGCATAAAGGTTGCACATATCACCCTTCTAGGTTTCGGGCAGTGAATGAGTTCGAAAATTCTCTCCATACACTCACAGCCAATCCTCCGCTTCCAAAGGGTCCGTACTACCATGAAAGATAGGGGGATGTTGTTTCCTGAATTGCTCAACCATAGCAGTAGTGGTCCTTGTGTCGGGGGCAGCTTTTCGAAGTTGTTCTGGTTGAGGCGGGAAAATAATGGTGGTGTTGGCTGGTGAGGAGTTGGCGGTGGCACTTCAGCTTGCGCAAAATTTTTCATCATAGCGAGAAATTGTTGGGCAAACTGTGGATCAATCGTATTAGGCTGAGGCTGAACAGGTTGTGTGGACTCTTGGGTTTGATTATTGTTATTGTTAGTCCTTCTGCTTCGGTATGTCATGGCTTTAATTAAATCATAATAACTATTTAGAGTTAAGTTAAATTGAGGAAATGAAACATAAAGGAATGGCATGCTTCATTCATAAACATTTATAAGTTCACATAAATAACAGACCAC
>CAIGRB010095734.1:0-24113 GCA_903798255.1 Fraxinus quadrangulata | reverse complement strand
AATTTTGCAAATTTTTAAATTGCAAATTTTTTTAATTTGGGATTTTTTTTTCTTTTTCAATTTTTTTTTTTGAATTTATCAATTTTATATTTAAAAATTTTTAAACTTTTAAATTTATTAAATAGCTTGCTTTCATTTTCAGAATTTTTACTGAAAACACTCAAAATATCAAAAATGATTTTTAAATTTTATGTTATAAATTTAATCTTATTTTGAAAATGCATTTTCAGAAATACAAAACCAAACATGTTATCAGTATTTTGTAAAATTGAAAATTGAAAACAGATTTAAAACAACAAACCAGACACACCTTGTATTTAACCTTTTTAAACATTCGATGCCAATTCTAAAATGGTCCGCCTGGCATTTAACATTTCAATTATATCACTTGATTTGTTAGTACCGTTACTTAGCAGAATTTTCCACATGATGTCTGATGATAATGCGATTCAACGTGTTTACTTTTTGTTAGGGAAAATAAATCTACCAAAATTATAGAGTAATACAGAATTTGACAACTTAACATTGAATCAATATTATTAAGAGCTACTTAGTACTAATTCCCAAAATTAATTGTATTCAAAGAACAAAAATTCACTTCAAAGCAATCATCTTAGGTATTTGATGTAATTGGCATGTATATGAACAAAATGAACTAAAATTAATATGTTGTAAAAGTCAAGGAGTAATGTGCAACTAGTAAATACTGAGTTATGTTAGGTCTAGGGTTTGAAAATGAAAAAGAAAAAAAATTGCATCGGAATTTCGTTAGACTGTCACCGAGGTTAGACTCGAGCATAAAAAACAGAAACTATGTCGCTCGTTTGTCGCCAAACCATTGCTCAAGCGACACACTATCGCTTGCTTATCGCCCAACTCTCACTCAAGAAATAGGGTTATCCGAGGAATTTTTATTTCATTTTTTTAAGGCTTTTTATCTTGCCCATTCATAACTTAACCTACATATAAATACCTAAATGCCTCTGAACGATTTTTTTAAAGGTTGAACATTAAGAGAAACGTATTCCCTTCATATCATCTTCACAAATGTGGGAGTTGTTGTATGAGAGCGCAATTTAGGAGAGCTTTGAAAACTGTAGCTAGAGTTGCTGCAGGAGCACGAAATCTAGGAGAGCTGTGGAAATTACAGTCAAGAGGTCAGAAAGTTCTAGTGATAGATGAGTCTGACGGACTGTAAGTTTTAATTCGTTTATAGTGGTTTGTTTACTAAGTGTCCGGAGTTCTTACTCAGTTGGGGTTTCTACGTGATCATATCTTGTGTTAATTTATTACTTTCATAACTGCGATATGTCTACATAGGAAAAAATTGAATTGTATGATTAATCGTTTAGAGATAATTAATAGTGACTTCTTTCTATTTAATTATTAAGTTTTTAGTTCCACGTAATCACCTATTCACCCTATCTAAGTGTAGTTTCGGTCGAACTTCATATTTTCAATTGGTATCAAAGCCTTATTTTGATTGCTGACCCTTAATTAATTATAGATAGGTCAGTCATTGTTTGTACCTCCATTTTTCGACGGAAGTAACTATGCTTAATGAAAAGTTCAAATGAGAGTTTTTCTTAAAGCATTGGATGAGCGTTCAAACTAGCTGGACTGCACCTTCAATTACTATTGCTAGTGTAGCTACACCCATTGATATTTCACTCTAGACTAAAGATGACTTAGCTAAGTGTAACTGGAACAATAAGGGCATTCTTATCGTGTTCATNTGGTATAGTAAGGGTCTTCATGCTCTGTTCATGATTGTGTCTACTGAAGAATTTAGGAGAGCATCGATATGTGAAACTGCTAAAGAAGTTTGGGATATATTAGAAACCACACACGAGGGAAATAAAATTGTTAAAAACTCTAAACTGGAGTTGTAGGCCTCTATGTTTAAATAAATTAGAATGAAGGACGATGAATCGTTTAATGAATTCTATGCAAAGCTTAATCATATATTTAATTCAACCTAGGTGAGAAGATCCTCGAGTCTAAAATTGTTAGAAAAGTCCTTAGATCCCTACCTGAAAGGTTTAGACCTAAAGTCACCGCGATTGAAGAAAGTAAGGACTTAGATGCAGTTAAGATAGAAGAACTCGTAGGATACCTACAAATCTATAAACTCACAATATCTCAAACAAAAAAAGGCTAAATCCATAGCCATGAACACTGTTAGAGAAGAAGAGAGTGAGTCTACTAATACTGAGACGCTTAGGGACGACGAAATAGCTTATTTCGTTAAAAATTTTTAGAAGCTGATGAGTAATAGGAGAAAGCCACAAGAAAGGAAAAATGATGTCCCTAATAAATTTTCGAACGATAAGCGTGAGAAAAATAACTCTAGGACTGCTAATAAGAAAACCTAATCTGTTAGATGTCAAATTCGAGTGCTTAGAGTGATACCTCGGATGGTGAAAATGAACAAAATTTTATAGCCTTCATATATATATCTATGATTTGTATGTACTGTTACTTAGCAGAATTTTCCACATGATGTCTGATGATAATGTGATTCAACATGTTTACTTTTTGTTAGGGAAAACAAATCTCCCAAAATTATAGAGTAATACAGAATTTGACAACTAAACATTGAATCAATATTATTAAGAGCTACTTAGTACTAATTCCCAAAATTAATTGTATTCAAAGAACAAAAATACACTTCAAAGCAATCAACTTTCTTAGGTATTTGATGTAATTGGAGTGCATATGAACAAAAGGAAATAAAATTAATATGTTGTAAAAGTCAAGGAGTAATGTGGAACTAGTAAATAGTGAGTTATGTTAGGTCTAGGGTTTGAAAATGAGAAAGAAAGAAAAATTACGTCGAAATTTCACTAGACTGTCGCCAAGGTTTGACTTGAGCATAAAAAACAGAAACTATGTCGCTTGTTTGTCGCTGACCATTGCTCAAGCGACACACTATCGCTCGCTTATCGCCCAGCTCTCACTCAAGAAATGGGGTTATCCGAGGAATTTTTAATTCATTTTTTTAGGCTTTTTATCTGGCCCATTCATAACTTGACCTATTTATAAATACCTAAATGCCTCTGAACGATTTGTTTAAGGTTGAACATTGAGAGAAACATATTCCCTTCATATCATCCTTATAAATTTGCTTTCAACCTTCGTTCTGTGATTGACTATTAACGATAAAAACATCAAATTTACAATCTAAATATCAAACTGATATTTTCTACATATATGTCAGAGTTTTGAAGATCAAGTGAAGGTGACTGGAGTTCCAATTGTTGAAGAAAACGGGGTTTTTCGTTAATCCACAAGAGATAGACGAATTCAAAAATGTGGGAGTTGTTGTAGGAGAGCGCAATTTAGAAGAGCTTTGAAAACTATAGCTAGTGTTGGTGCAGGAGCACGAAATCTAGGAGAGCTATGAAAATTACAGTCAAGATATCAGAAAGTTCTAGTGATAGACGAGTCTGATGGACTGTAAGTTTTAATTCGTTTATAGTGATTTGTTAACTAAGTGCCCGGAGTTCTTACCTAATTGGGATTTCTCCGTGATCATATCTTGTGTTAATTTATTACTTTCATAGCTGCGATATGTCAACACAGGAAAAAATTGAATTGTATGATTAATCATTTAGAGATAATTAATAGTGACTTGTTTTTATTTAATTATTAAGTTTTTAATTCCACGTAATCACCTATTCACCTTATCTAAGTGTAGTTTCAGTCGAACATCATATTTTCAATTGGTAGCAAAGCCTTATTTCGATTGCTGACCATTAATTAATTATAGATAGGTCAGTCATTGTCCGTGCCTCCATTTTTCGATGGAAGTAACTATGCTTAATGGAAAGTTCGAATGAGAGTTTTTCTTAAAACATTGGATGAGCGTATTTGGATAAGCATTCAAACTAGCTGGACTGCACCTTCAATTACTATTGCTAGTGTAGCTACACCCATTGATATTTCACTCTAGACTAAAGATGACTTAGCTAAGTGTAACTGGAACAGTAAGGGCATTCTTATCGTGTTCATGGCTTTGTCTGCTGAAGAGTTTATGAGAGTATCGATGTGTAAAACTACTAAAAATGTTTGGGATATATTAGAAACCACACATAGGGGAACTAAAACTGTTAAAAACTCTAAATTGTAGANTTCAAACTAGCTGGACTGCACCTTCAATTACTATTGCTAGTGTAGCTACACCCATTGATATTTCTCTCTAGACTAAAGATGACTTAGCTAAGTGAAACTGGAACAATTAGGTCAGTCTTATCGTGTTCATGGCTTTGTCTGCTGAAGAGTTTATGAGAGTATCGATGTGTAAAACTACTAAAAATGTTTGGGATATATTAGAAACCACACATAGGGGAACTAAAACTGTTAAAAACTCTAAATTGTAGATGTTGACCTCTAGGTTTGAAAAAATTAGAATGAAGGACAATGAATTGTTTGATGAATTCTATGCATAGTTTAATGATATAGTTAATTCTAGTTTCAACGTAGGAGAGAAGATCCCCGAATCTAAAATCTTTCTAAAAGTCCTTAGATCTCTAGCTGAAAGGTTTAGACCTAAAGCCACCGCGATTGAAGAAAGTAAGGACTTAGATGCAGTTAAGATAGAAGAACTCGTAGGATACCTACAAATCTATAAACTCACAATATCTCAACCAAAAAAAGGCTAAATCCATAGCCATGAACACTGTTAGAGAAGAAGATAGTGAGTTTACTGATACTGAGATGCTTAGAGACGACGAAAAATAGCTTATTTCGTTAAAAAAAAAATCCAGAATGTGATGAGGAATAGAAGAAAGCCACAAGAAAGGAAAAATGATGTCCCTAGTAAATGTTCGAATGATAAGCGTGAGAAGAATAAATCTAGGACTACTAATAAGAAAATACAATCTGCTAGATGTCATGAATATCTGGGTTTTGGTTACTATAGGAAAGAATTTCCTAATTGAAAGAAGACTTGAATAAATAAAGGCGCAAGACATTAGCAGTGACCTTGAGTGATGATGAATCAAATTCGAGTGCTTAGAGTGATACCTCTGATGGTGAAAATGAACAAAATTTTATGGCCTTCATATCTATAGCTATGATTGAATTCGATAAGGAAAGTAAAAAAGTAGAGAATGAAGAACGCAGTGAAAAATCTGAGGAAGAGTCTGAGGATGAGATTGATATTCATGAGTCTTATCGATAATTATTAGAAGAGAGTCTTAAAATCAAAAAGTTCAATAAAGCTATGCTGAAAAAGGTAAATGATTTTAAGAGAGAGGGATAGAGAGAGAGAAACCATAGGTGACCTTCAGGACTCTACCAAAAATCTGAATGAATTGAAGTTTGTTAATGAGAAATTAGAAGCCAAAATTAAATCCTTAACAAGTGATCTTGAAAAATCTAATACTCAACTTCATTCATTCATAAGTGGTATGCAGAAACTCGATAATTTGTTAGGGGATGAACAAGCCTGTTGGAAATAGGCATGATCTGGGTTACGTTCAAAATGGTAATGCTACTGCTAGTACATTCAAGACCACGTTCGTCCTATCCACCAACAAAGCTCAGAATACTGTTAATCTTGAACCCAAGAGCAAAAATGTCTTTCGATCAAGACCTACTAGACAACGTAGGGTCAATCATCCTATATATCGACAACAACCTCCGAGCAAGTTTGAAGTTCGGTTTATTCCCACCTGTCGCCATTGTGGCGCTCTGGGACACACAAGATCTAAGTGTCGTAAACTCGTGACTAGAAGTAAAAGTCAGGATTTCTCTATCAAGGTTAACTTTCTCGCTAATCAGGTTAGCCATTTAACTAAGATGATGACTCAGTTAACTTGTATCACTTCTACTTCTAAGAAGGTTCGAGTTAAAAAGAGTGATTTGAAAGGTCGTGAAATTGGCTATGCTCTTAAAGGTAAGAGCATCCATGTTTCTCCTTGATTAGATTCTTAGGTACATGTATGTGCCGTTCATTAAGTCCGTTCATTCTTGTATGCATTTTGCTTGTTTGTGTTTTATTTTATTATTTTTTTTGTGTGTTTTTTTTCATTTTTTTAAGGGTTTTAATTAATTTATTTATTTAAAAAAAATTTCTGTGCTACTAGACATGTCTTGATGCTCTTGAATATTGTATTTGTGATTGAGTATGCATTCATCTAATCTATACTATTATTTCCATTACTTGGTTAGGTTTAATGTGGAGTATTGAGTATTTGTCTCTTCATGTATCATCTGCATAGCACATACTGTGATCTTGTGAGTGAGTTTGGACCGCATGTGTGAAATTTGGGATGGCTGATATCTGTTGGTAAGGTGACCTTGAACGTAAATTGACATTTATTTAGATGACCTTGGTCATATATAGTCCCCCTATAATTAAAAAAATGAATATAACATGATTCATCTTATACTCTTATTCGAAATATATTTGACTCGAGTAATTAAGTTCGAGGGGTTTCTCATAACCTAGTGCCTATAGTCAACTGACTTGGATTAACAGACCTAAAGTTCGTTACATGGGTCATTTAGTCGCTTAATGGACAAGAGTCTACACATAAGATGCAATATTTGAGAAAAATGACATAAAAATTTATATGCTCAAATTCAAGGGGAGAAAAGGAAAATATCCTTATAATTGAGCTCACTTTAAGGTCCTAATCATTTTAAAAGTTTGATTTTAATTTGTAAGGAAATATACTTATTTTACAGCAATGTTCGCTTGTCATTTCTCATAGATTTAAGGTTTGGAGTCATAATCACGAGAAAATAGTGGCACTTAATACACGTGAGTCACTTACACACTTTACTCCATTTTGAACATAATTGAGTACGTGGAAAATTTTTATTGATAATGCATTATTTGTGGGCATATGCAATTTTTAGTTCATGTGTATGTCGAAGACTTGATTTTAAAAAAATGCTATTTTTCGAAATTTTAAAAATTTCAGTGTTATTTGTGTTCAGATATTTTTGCTTGCTTTTCGCTAAGGGTCACTCGAGCAATGAGAGTAGAGACAGTTTCGCCCACTTATCGCTTGCCTCTCGCTTGAGCAACAGACCGTATATTTGAATTTAAAGGTTTTGTTTCAGAGTTTTTACGCATTTTTTCCACTTTTCACTTTAATTTCTCTCATATTTCAACTACCCACACCAAATTTGTATTTTTCTCAAGTTCTCAACATCTCAAATCATTCTTTTGTGGTGCAATTTCATTAAATCCACGAACTTTCGAAGGTAAATCTCTCAAATCCTACATTTTCCTTTTTTTTTTTCAATTCTTTTGGGGTTTTATGATTTTTGGCCACTTTTGCTCCAATTTTTGGCATTTTTCTTCACGTTTTGGTGATTATCATGCAATGTTATCACTTATTACACAATTTTGCCCCCCAAAAAATGGAATTTTTGGACGGTTTTGACGCGAATTGTGGTGTGTTTTGTGTGTCTATCATTTTTAGTTTGTTTCTGGTGGGTTAAGATAGTTTTTGGGGTTGCATTGTGAGTTGTTGATTTGAAAATTGGAGTTGTGGAGAAGTTGTGAGCTTTCTTTTCATTTGGGGCATATTTTTACTTGATTTTGAGGTGGTTGTGGTGGATTATAGAGTATTTCAATTGGGTATTATATGTTTGGTGCATGGTTTGTTGATTGGTGTGTTGCTGGAGGTTGGTCAGTTAGTTGTGTTGATGTCATTTGCATTGCGGTTGGTGTTGACACCACGAGGTGACTTCGGGTTATCGCGACGTGCCATCATGGCACATGTCGCGTCATTGCGTCTCACAGTCAGGGCATCACGTTATGATGTCATGAATTCGTTGTATTATGTTTACTCCATCGAGGCATCACGGCACCTTTATGTTCATTTGTCCTCGGGTGCATTACATATGTCTTTTTGCTTCAATTTCCGTATATTCTTGCATCTCCTGCATATTATGTGTTCGATCCTAGTATTGATATATTGGTTTTACTCATTTTAAATGCCACCTAAGAGAGTTCATACTGTTGCTCCAACACATGGTACCTCTACTTCCTACAGTAGGTCTAGGTTTATCTCTTCAACTACCCAGGACACTTTTTGGTCGCAATTTTCTTTGAGATCGATTTTATTTGAGCTCGAGGTCATTATGTCTGACCTGTCACCTGACCTGCTACTATTTTCACTTTTCGGGATTGGGAGCCTTTACTGGTTGAGTTGACGCCTCCTCCTAACCTTCTAGTTCAGGAGTTTTACGCTAACATTCATGACTTTAGCGGTTTGACCTTTAGGGTTTTTCTTTGGGGTAGAACAGTTAAGATCACACCCGATGTCTTAGCGAGTCTAGTACATATTCATCAGGTCGTTCATCATTTGTTTCCTTATCTGTCTATTGATATTATTCCAGCGGACTTTCTTGTCCGTTCTGCGGTGTTTAATACACTATTAGAGGGTGGTTTAGGTGCGATGGGCACTGGATCTTTACCTATTGAGTGACATATTTTATTGCGTATTGTGTGCACGAATCTGTGACTTATCTCCCATACGTCCTCATTACCTATGAAGAAGGCTTGGTTTCTTTACATCTTACTGCATGGCGATTATATTGATCTACTCGCATTTATTTACGAGTAGATTCTTCGAACTTTTAGAGTCACGAGGACAATGGTGGGGCTACCGTATGCTTGTTTGACTTTTCGATTAGTGACAACCTTAAAAGTGAGTTTTCTTGAGGGGGTTCCGAGGCGGGTTTTCCGACCAATTGGCCATACCACTATCTCTCAGAGTTAGTCACATGCTTCTTCTAAGCCACCTCAGCCAGTTGACTCGACCGTGCCAGTTGATCCTATCGATGACCTTATCTCTTTTGATCCCTCGAATTTTTCTAATACTTCTTTTGCTCCTCCACCCTTTGATATTCCCATCTCATCTACTTCTGCTCTTCCTCCCGCTGAGTATATTCCTCTACCTACTGATATTCTATATGTTCCTATTAACCCATCTATTGCATTTATGGGGCATATGACTGTGAGGCTCGTATGATGATGGAAATCAGGCAGCTGCGGGCTACAGTTGATCGATACACTACTGAGTTTACTACGCTTTCTGGTGCTATTGGGATGATGGTACAACTTTTGATAAGAGGACTGATACTGATGATGCTGACGATGTAGCTTAGTTGCTAGGTTTCCCCTTGTCATTTTGTGAGAAAAGGAGGAGTAGTATATTGGTGTAGTATTTTTTGAGGATGTATATGATTTTATCTAATAGACTTGATGTATCTAAAAATTTTAATGCAATGAAAATTTCAGTATTGCTAGATTAATTATCAATGTTTCGTTTTGGTATATTGGGTTGCATTGATATGACATCTTAATTTAACTTATGATATGAAACTGAAAAGATGCATTATGAGTTATTAACTGCTTAATTTAACTGTTTGAATTGCTTTTACACTTAGTATTGTTTCACATACATTTTAAACTATGTATTGAGTTGTCTATTTCAGGAAACATGATTTGATAAATGAAAAGCATAATTCGATCAAGATAGTTATTGGTTGTGTCGGTTTTTTAGTATGTATTTTTAGTTCACTACTACCTTAACTTTAGATTGTAGTTTTATCATAGAATGTCAAAGGGGGAGTTTATTAGGTATTTGATGTAATTGGCAAGTCTGTGAACAAAAATGACTAAAATTAATATGTTGTAACAGTCAAGAAGTAATGTGCAATTAGTAAAAAGTGAGTTATGTTAGGTTTAGGGTTTGGGAATGGAAAAGAAGGAAAAACGGCTGCGGAATTTCGCTAGACTGTCGCCAAGGTTTGGCTCAGAAACAAAAACTGTGACGCCCGCCTATCGCCAGACCTTTGCTTGAGCGACACATTGTCACTCGCCTGTAGCCTATCTTTCGCTCGAGCGACAGGGTTATTCGAAAAAAAATTAATTCATTTTTTTAAAGCTTTTTATCAGGCTCATTCATACCTTGACCTACATATAAATACCTAAATCCTTTGAACGATTTTTCTAAAGTTCAACATTGAGAGAAACATATTCCCTTCATATCATCTTCATAAATTTGCTTTCAACATTCATTTTGTGATTGACTATTGGCGATAAAAATAAGAAATTCACAATCCAAATACCAAGTTATTGTTTCCTGCATATCTATCAGAGTTCTGAAGATCAAGGGAAGGTGACTAGAGTTCCCGTCGTTGAAGAACGCAAGGTTCTTCGTTAATTCACAAGAGATAAATAAATTCATAATACTGGGAGTTGCTGCAGGAGAGTGCAATCCAGGAGAGTTTTGAAAACTACAGCTAGGAGTTGGTGCATGAGCATGAAATCCAGAGATCTGTGAAAATTACAGTCAGAAAGTACTAGTGATAGTCGAATTTGGCGGACCGTAAGTTTTAATTTGTTTATATTGGATTGTTGACTAGGAAAGTATCCAGAGTTTTTACCCAATTGGGATTTCTCCATGATCATAACTTGTGTTAATTTATTGCTTTCATAACTGCGGTATGTTAACATAGGAAAAATTGAATTGTATAATTAATCATCTAATAGTGACTTGTTGCTATTTAGTTATTAAGTTTTTAATTCCGCATAATCACATATTCACCCTCCTTCTAGTTATAGTTTGGGTCAAACTTTGTATATTTAAACTTGATGTGAATTTTATGCACCTTACGAAATAAGGTCCAAGACAAAGGCATATAAAAAGATACTTTGGAGCATGTAAAATTCATTTTATATATATATAAAGCTCACTTATTCACCATCAACATATGTTGTTATTTGGTGGTGATTTTATCATAGCTAGACTGGGTTAAGCAATGAAAAGCCTCTGATGAGCAATCTAGTGCAGCCTTAAGACATTTGTTCTTTCGTAGGTCTATCCCAAGATCAACGACATATTGACTATTGATGATTTGTGACAACACTTCTCTTCAACGCCGCTGTGTAAAATGAATTTTTTGGTGTGTATATCGTGATTCTGTAAACATTCATCGGAGAAAATATTATTTTGATTCAAATGAAAGAGGCCAAATTAGGGTTTGCTGATATAAATTAAGTCAAAATTAGGGCTCTTATATGATGTTTCTGAACTAGTGAATGGTACATAATATCATATTTTTGAAGTTTATAAATTACAGGTTGACTTACAGATTGGTATCAGATAAATGTGCACTTATCACAGCTCTCACGCTAATGTTTCTTAGTGTGTTGAATTCGTTCAATAGTTATTTTCTATTTTACATTTTACAATTGAAATTCGAGTAATGTATTATTTTTCACATCATGTTCGTGTGATTTTATAACACGAGACGAAGTGTCGGATGATGATGAACGCTATATTTTGAAGAATTCATGTATATTCAAGTTTTTATGTCAACTACTTATTTGCCTTGAATGGTTATATATTATGTTATTAATGCTTTTAATTACTTGATGAACAATTGAATAAATTCTTGAGTTTTATCCTATTTGAGAGAAGGAATTGAACACTTCACATAGTAGCAATCAATGTAAATTTTGATAGTGAAAAGAAATATATCGCTATACTTTTTATGATCTTATTGTGAATGTTTTTGGGATTTGGTTTCTGTTCATTATCTTGCATTCTTCGTAGAGATATATTAGGCCATATGCGAGAAGAGTTTTAATATTATTTGAGAGATATCACTAAATAATATAGGAAAATTGATCATCAAGTCTAAATAAGTATAGTCAATTACTCGAGTTGATATGAAAATTGAGAAATATAATGACATTTAGTATCCTGGTGGTTTTAATTATTTTAGTTTCCACCAAAGCTTGATGATTTAGTTAATTATTAAATTTGATTTGCAATTACTGACATCCTCAAAATTGTGATATTTCGATTAAAGATAATATTAACTGGAATCTAACCGAATTCACAGTTTTCATGGAAATAATCTTTTATTTATTTTTTATTACTTGTTTACAATATCATATATTTATGTAATTTTAACAAACAATTTTTTTACGCTAATGATGGGGATTGTAGTGTATTTAGCCCCTGTTGGATGGGGATTAAAAGAAATTTTTTAGTAGATTTTAATAGAAGTTGATGAAATATGTGGATGAAAAGTTGTGGGATCCATAAAATATGTGGTTAAAATTAATCATTAACTTTGACTTAAATTAAAATCTAAATTTTAGGCAGTACCAAACAAGGGCTTAGTTAGTTTTCATTTAATTGTAAGTATAATTCGTACTTTACTACTTTATTTTGCTTTTTAATATTTTAGTATATTATTCTTTCTTTTTATACTTATTGTGGACAAAGTTCGAGACACAGTGATTTAATGCCATTTGACCCGAAGATCTATCATACACTCAGGTTGGGACAGAATGAACGGAAAGAATTAAAAATATAGCAAGAAATCACGATGGCCAATATATGGTAGAAAACTCTAATGCAATTGTGGGCAAAAGGAATGCTAGACTTATGGTACAATTGATGGCTCCACTGACTATTCAAAATTAGTCTAGCATAGTGCATACCGCATTTTGACATGATAATTTTCATCTAAGAACTGATGTTATTGTTGACCCCAAAAAATATACATTCAATGTGGCCAATAAATCCCAAAGCCTATATTTACGCAAACCTAGTTTCTACATACTTGGACAAATAAGCCACACGTTACTTCCTCCGACGGGGGTGAACTCTGAAGATTAAGTTAGTAGAGGAGTATTTATATGAGTGTGGAAGAGTTTTAGATATGAGCCTCCAATACAAACAGGGAGTCGACCTTGGGGATTAAAAGATAAAACAACATATCATCCACATATATCTCCATTGTCTTACCAATGAGATTGGTAAACATTTTGTTAACAAGCCTTCGGTAGGTTACCTCAACATTCTACAGGCCAAAGGGCATGACTTTATAGCAATAAAGTCCCCTATCCGTGATGAGGTGCTTTCCTCATCGGATGGGTGCATAAGAATCTAATTGCATCTTGAATACACATCCATAAAGCTCAATAGCTTATGTCCGACTGTGGCATCAACGAGTTGGTTGATCATTGGAAGTGGAAAGTTCTCTTTGGGGCATTCTTGGTTGAGGTTGGAGATGTCTATGCAGGCCCTCCACTTGTTGATAAGTGTATTTAAAACACTTATTTGGATTTAGAAATATCAACATTTAATAGTTTTTTTTAAACAATTATAATCTAATTTATTGTATATTTCATTTATTAGGTGAAACTCGATAAAATGAAGTGGATTTGAAAGAAAGAAGTGAAAATTGGCCAAAAAGTTGAAAGATCCAAAGTTTTGGGACTAAAGTCTAAATACTCAAAAGTTATGTCGAAACTCACGATAAAGATTCGAGAATGCTACGAGTAAATTGGATGCAATTAGAAGTTAAAAATAGTGAAATATAACTAAAATATTTTCACAATCAATTTTTAACTGCACAAGTATGTTCCAAATTTGCAGTCGGAGATTGAGACCCATTTTTGGCCTAGCAAAAGTTTGAATTGGGAAAAGGCTATTACAAGTAAAGTTGTAACCATTTGATTAGCTTTACAACCCAATTTGAATTGCATTAATCAAATATCGAGAGAGAAAGTTATGATAAAAATACTGAAGGAACTACAGTGTAAGTTTTCACCTATGGTGCCACCAATTTGTGCAATACAGAGTTGCGGCGCCGCGGCGCCACTCACTTGGTGCTGAAGCACCACCTAGATGTATTTAAGGTGCGTTTTGACTCGTTTTAAAGTCCATAAAAACCCTATATTTGACACAAACGTGGGAAGGAGTATAAATACAAGTTGTTGGCACTTTTAAGGGAGTTCCACACAATTTGGGAGAGAAAAACACATATTCATTAAGATCAAAGAACAAAAGCTACGGTTTGAAAACTTTTGAGGTTGAAGAAGATTCTAGGTGCAATATCAAATTCTTTCTATGATAAAAATTTCAAAACCTGATTATGAACTCTATACTTTTTATTTTTCTTTCATTATTATGAGTACCTAAATTTATAGCTAGAGCGAACAATGTAATAAATGTGTGACCCTTTATTTCTTTAATTCAAGATTCTTGTTCTTTAAATGTATCGATTTTATTCATGAATTTAATACTTTGAATTCTTTAGCCAATTTTTTTAATGATTTTTTGAGTCTATTACGAATCGAGAGGTGAGTGTTTGATTTAGACCACATAACGTCTAAAGACACATATACTAATTATTGCGGTCATTAGATGAATTCTTAGAATTAATGTTTCATTTAACTAAGATTGATTTACATAGAGATATGGAATTGAATTATTTAAATAAATTCAATGACAACTCGAGAGGGGTAAATTGAACATTTTAGAAGAATTCAACCATACACTACAATAGTAATGGATCTTAATTGGCGAATTAAAAAAAATCCATAAGTAAAATTGTAAGTCCTACCTTCCACATTCATACTTTTAAAACTCAAATTCCATAAATTGTGTACGTTAATAATTTATTTTAGTTAGAATAATTTAGACACCAATCACAAACCTTATTATTTGTTTTCGATCAAATTAAAGTTAAGAATAATTGAACTAATTGTTAGATAGTAGTCCTCGTGGGAACGATATCCGGACTCATTGGTCTACTATATTACTTATTACGATCCGTTCACTTGAGAGATATAAAAATTGACAATAAGTTTTTATTTAATATTAGTTTTAATTATTTCTTGCCTTTATTTATTTCTTTTGCTTTTTCTTCTTTCAATTGATCTATTTGTTTTTCTTTGCTCCATTGACATGGAATTAAAAGAAGCAAGACGTCAAAAGTTCACAATGATTGATCCCGGCTTAAATGAAGGTGGCATGGTTTTTAGAGAATTCATTTTTAGACACGAACTTAAAAAAGGGGAATATGACCAACCTATTGTATTTAATAAGGATGGCTTATGAGGAGATTAGACCGACCTATGAATATTGAGGTACATTGCATTATACTAAAAATTACTTGTTATTGGCAACTCTAAAGGAAGAAAGGAAAGCTATCTTCGATGATCCATATGAAGAACAAGATGATGATGGTGTAATAGTTATGGGGAGACATCATCATACAAAAATATAAAATGGTTGAAAATCAAGTAGTTTTAAATGAGCCAAATAACATGCCAATGGAAGATTTCTTCCTTATTCAACCCAAGGAACCAGCTAAAGAAGTAGAACATGTAGAAATGAATAGATTAATACAAATGAGCCAAATGAATTGGTGACATTCAAAGAAGATAGGATTAGAATGCAAACCTCCAATTTCCTTGATTTTGTGCTTAAAGTCGATGAGAAATTAAAGTACTCTTAGTCGAATCCGAATTGGACAATTTAGGCAAGTAATACCGTATTTAAAAGGGCAAAGTACTATTTTGGAGGATGTGTGAAATATGGAACAAAATCAAATTGATCAAGCTAAGCAGGACTTCCAAAACCATAGTCAAAGTCCCATGAAACACTAGAGCAAAAATCTAGTTAAAGACTTTAAATTAAGTGCTTATTGGGAGGCAACCTAATTTCTTATCCTTTTGTTTATTATGCTTTCTGTATTTACATTACATATAGTCTATTAATGTGCATTAGTTTTAGGCATGTTTCTGTTTCGATAAGAGGGTCATCATATCTATATTAAGCCCATTAAAAGAAAATCATATATTTGATTTTAAAATAGTAGGAAATATATGTAGCACAATTTTCAAAGTTTAGGATGAAAGAATTTGATATGACCAATTTAGGAGAGCCATATCATTTCTTGACCATTGAAGTTCAACAATCAAGTGCTCGGATTTTCATTTCTCAAGAAGAATGTGCAAAGGAAAATTTGGAAAATTCAAGATGGAGTATGCAATTCTTGTAACTACCCCATGTGTCACGAACCGCAGCTTCACTTAAGCCCCGTGATCCTATCGTAGTCGCAGTTTGCCCCAACTTCGACCGCACATTGTAAATATTAGTCTATTTTGAGTTGTAATTTTCATTCCATGTAATAGGTTATTTCAATTATAAAATAGCTAGAAAATAGGAAAATTTTAGTATGATTCTTCGGCAAGAAGACGTCTACTCATGGCACTTAGGTTATTTTTCCTAGTCTATTGTAGGGGGTATTAGTCTTTCAAATAAACTTTCAAACTTTCTAGTGTTCACCCCTGCAACAGCCATTTGTAATTTCATGATTTCGTCAATTGTAATTTCTTGCTTTCAGTAATCAATGAGTAATTTCATTTCAATTGTGTTTCAAGCTTTCTATTATTTGTAATTAAAATCTCTTTCGTCCCGAGAAAAGGCGNCACCCCGTGAAAGTTGGTATCAGAGCTGCGGCTCAAGACCCTCGATAAGAAAGCTATGAATCCAATTGGATCGAACACCACGGAGGTGGTGGATCCTCCAAAGATGACTACAAAACAGCGCTTGGATGCGCTTGAGATGGTGAATACTAGGTTGTGTTGTGCCATGGATGGCCCTGAGGAAAAGGTCGAGGTGGCAGAGACGGAAATTCTGTTTACCTGGAAGTTGAGTTTTCTTGAAATTAGATTAATATTTTATTCTATTAGTATTTTCATACTCTGAAATTCTGGTTCTCTGGAAGTTGAATTTTCTTGAAATTAGATTACTATTTTCATTTATTAATAATTTATAAGCTTCTTACATTTGTATTTGTTGTAAAATGAGAAACACGTCTTAAGAATGTAATGAAGACTTATAACATTGTTGCATATATACTCTGTCTTTTCTGCTTCACCTCGATATCTTCTATATTGAATTTTTTTTAGGATTCTATGTGTTTATGATGTTGATAATCATGGATGTGATAAGACTTTAGGTCATCTGATACTTACAGATTTTTTCTCCAGTTTAATCATCTATGTTTCTGGGGAATAATTTTCTCATCTATGTTTCGTGCAGTATCATTGTCCAGTATAGCAAGATGAAGAAGTTAATGAAGATCCGTTGGGTGATACTTATGAGCATATTCTTACACTCATATTGCATTATCATATGATTTTCTACCAAACATTGGGACTTAAAACTTATGCTGCACTATGAGCAGACTTAAAATTCACGATTTTCTACCATTTGTTGCATTATACATATTTAGCACATTAATCTGTTCTTGCTGCTGCTTTTGCTAATGAACTGAAGCTGCCTTTTTAACATATCATTTTTGTTTGTTTTTACTGTTTTACATCCGAATAATAACTAAAATCTAACTGTACTTCAACACATGTAACAGAAATGGCTCCTGCAAGCTGTTGAGTGGACTATGAAATATTTTTCTTCATTCTGAAGGAGGGAAGGAAACTCATCTTCAAGGTAACACAATCTACTTTATCAAGCTACTTGATCCTGTCATAGACATATTCCCAAATCCTCGAATGGGTGTTCTTACTGATATTGCTCAAATTGTTTTCAAGGAATACAAATCCTCAGCTTTATCTGAGTTGTGGAGAAACCATTTAAAACTAATTGAATTTCAAAAGTACCATA
Organism: Fraxinus quadrangulata; assembly: GCA_903798255.1. NCBI lineage: Eukaryota > Viridiplantae > Streptophyta > Magnoliopsida > Lamiales > Oleaceae > Fraxinus > Fraxinus quadrangulata. Next base: position 6,642 of record CAIGRB010095734.1, on the reverse strand, counting down.
TTCTTCATAATATTTCCTTAAGAATCTAAAAAATTGAAATTTTAAATTTTTCAAAAGTATCCATGTGGAATGCATTTGGATCTGCGACTAATCAAGGGAAGGTGTTTCACAACTTACTTAACATGCTTTAAACTTTATTTATAGGGTGATTTCTGGTCTTGCTAAAAAACTAACCACTGGCTGAATTTTCTTTGTTTAAATTTAGTTTTCCAGAGTTTGTTATAGTCCACATTAAAGTTGGCGCACAAGGCTAGACTTAATGTTGTTACTCTTATTTATTTATAACTCTATTGTGAGTGCAGGAGGTAATGATCATGCAAGATATCATGTTCAAAATTTTTAACCAAGTATTCATGCTCATACAGATAGATAAGAGTAACAACATTAAGCGACCACAGTTTAGTCGCTGCACGTTTTATATTAGCGATCAGGTGTATTGGTCGCTAACGACGTTCACACAACATTTTGGTCATTGGATGTTATATATTTAGCGACCACATGATTGGTGGCGGAAGAAGTTCACAACCGCGAATCAACCAGTTTTTCACTTTTACTAGCAACCATGATTGAACCCTTTATCGACCAAATTTTGGTTGTTGTAAGTCATATATTTAGCGAGTCTCTAAAAACCTTCAGCTACGGTAAATTACTAACCAATCAGCGACCACTATTATTTGGTCGCTAAATACCTTTACCGACCAAAAAATAACCTTTAGCGACCAACTATATTGGACGTTGGACACAGATTTTTTTTTTTTTTTGTAGTGAAGGAATGTGAAGGAAAGCTAGTCAATCCAAACATGTTTCGAAACTTAATTGAAAATTTGGTGTATCTAACAGCCATAGGACTTAATATTCTGTTTTCTGTGAGTTTGGCAAGTAAATTTAGGGAGAAACCTTTTTCAAATGATACAGAGGCAATAAAAATAATTAAAAAAAATAAAAAAATTTGAGATATGTTAAAGGAACAATTGACCTTTGCATTATTTTTGTGAAGCATACGTTCCCATCAAACTTACTGGATATATTGATAGTGATTTGGGAGGAGGCATTGATGATGCTCGAAATACTCCTGGCTGTATTTTCAACCTGGGAAGTGAAGCAAATTCTTGGAATTCAAAAAAGTAGCCAATTGTAGCGCTATCCACAATCGAGGCAGAATTTATAGCACCTTCTTTAACCGAATGCCATATTATGTAGTTTAGAGGTGTTATAGCAAGCACGAAGTTGAAGCAAGAAGGTTTAACAACAGTGTATTCTGATAACAGTTCAGGCATCTCTGTCTCAAAGGATTGAGTTCAGTGTGCAAGAACAAAGCAAATTTGTCTTCATTTTCATTTCCTAAGAGAGCTCGCTAATGAACGAGAAATCAACAATGTAAACGGAACAATAACTATAGTATTGCCTTACAAAAACTTTTGGAAGACGTATCTACACAAGAAGATGGAGATTTGGAAGTCAAAGAAAATTTGGTTTACAGGGAGCATTGTTGGAATAAATAAATTAAAATTCGACCATCAAATATCTAGAATCATTCGTGTATTAATCTAGTCAATTATCTCATAGAATTTCAATGCTTGACTTAGTAGTTTAAGGTATCTTTTTGAAGATGGAGTACTCACGTTAACTTTATGTATTTTCGATGTCATTTAGCTTCTACAAATTGTACCACAATCTGTAGTATTTTGCCAAGGCAATTAATAAAAAATATTTCCAGAATATATCGACCAAGCCTTCTGGCAAGAACATGTTCTACGAATGCAAGGAAAGAAACTATAATTCACCCCTCATGATTAAAGGCATTTTCAAGGTATAATTACATTAGACCATTCTATGTGACAGATACCCTGCCTCGATACTAGCAAGTGTCAAAGACATTTATTGTTCAGCAACGCGATTAATTCTTGAGCAAGGACGTTGAAAGTCAGGATTTCAAAGTTATAAAGTTCGACAATCTATTATTTTTGTTTAGAAATTTGGGAGGTGCACAAAACTTGTAGTATATAATAGGTAATAGTATTTGAATGTCTATGTTTTTCATTTTTTGTGTGTAGAAAATTGGGAGGGGACAACATATTTTGTAGCAGAATTGCTTATTAATTTGTGTGAAAAAGAAGGAAGCCATGTTATTAAATTTGATAATTGGAATAAGCACAATTTAATCTCCGTAGGTTGGAGGACAAGTACAAGCAATGCAAATGCGCCTTTATATCTCTAATAGTTATATTTGAGTTGTCGCAATAAAAGATTCTTGTAGTAGTATTACACCTACTTATATACGTACAATTTTTTTATGTTTTGTATTCAATGTATCTATATGATCTTAGCTTTAATTGGTTATGTCCTTCAGACTGAGACACAAGTGACGAACAATAATACAAATAGTAATTCTGAGATCAACAAAATCCTAAATCCTAATAAAAGATAAAAATAACCTTAATTAAATAACATAGAAATAACGTAAAACAATAAATAAAAGTAAATAAAAGATTGAATTCGAATTGGAGGGATATTTCTGCTCTATCATTCTCCTCCAACTGAAGAAAATTCATCACCAAATCTTACATCGCGCTTTCATCCATTGCCTCATCGTAGTATTAGAAATCTAATGATATATGGGTAGCCAATCCAAGTCATATGTGCATGGGCAGACCGACAGGCCATCATCCCAAACTTCTTGTTTGATGTATGACTAGCAAGTGCAACCAACATATCAAGCTTTATGTTCTCTACCGTTTTAGAAACTTTTTCCTCGTCATTCCTTATCACCAATCAGTTAGCCTTAATCACTGTGGATACCATCCAAAATTTGAAATTTTTTACTTTATTACGACATTCATATGCATTCAGTAAATACTTGTTTCTTTTTCTGGCATACATTGAATGCTACCATATGCATGCTGTAATTGGATGTCTTTTTTTTGTGGCATCCATATGCATGCCATAAATAAATGGCATTTTTTTACAATGTGCATATGGAAGACACCGCAAATGCAATTTAATTTTTAATTTATTTATTTGATTACCAGCAAACGTGCAATAATTAAAGAACAAAAAAATATATATCAACTCATATATAATCATGTTTTCCACGGTTTCGATAAATAAATTATTGAGTAGGGTTCAATATAATATGCCAAAAAGTAGAGTTTATATAAATAATTACTAAGAAGATCATTAGCCTATTGAAAAGGTTTATACCAATATGCCAAAAGTATAGACTACTAAGTAATTAAAATATTATAAAATAATCGATCCATGAACTGCATCACATTGCAATAATGTGAAGGTGTCAAACCTAAATTAATGGCAATTCATAATTACCATGAAAAGTGTATACAATGTAACTTCAACTGCCAAGATTTTAACTTTACCACCTACTTTGAACCGTGCGTTCTACAATGGAAAACTAACATCAAATGCACATGACACTAAATATGCAAATGCCCCTAACATTAATAAATTTCAGAAAGCCAAGTTCTTGGACATGTTACAAGCATCTAAGGACACCAAAAAACCATATTCAAATGTAAAATCAATGATTCGTCCGCATAAATTGGAAAGGGATAAAATCAGTAATAAAAGCAATAAGAAAACATAATTTCGAAACACACCCCTCGTCGTGTTCCTATCAAAGCCCTAACATGAACTCAATTCTAGAGATAAACCACTTTGGAAAGTGTACTCTAATTTCCAAGCAACCCTACCATCAATTAGAGGCAAACATACTACTTTCTAAAAAAATCATATAGTTTTGTGCAAATATCCATTATTTTCAAATAATATCAAAGAATTATGGAACAAAACCTTAGTTCCTTGCACAACAGGAGATGAACATATCATGTATTTCAAATTAAGGAGAAAAATGAACAAATTTCTTGTCAGGGTTGCTTTTGNATATATATATATATATATATATATATTTTTTTTTTATCTTTTTGGCCTCCCGAAAAACACAATATTCTGTCGGAGAAAACAAAAGAGAATATGGAAGAGGTGTTTGTGGAGGATGGTTAATGTACGTGGGATGGTGTGGGGGATAAGGAGACAGAAGAATGTAGGAAGACAAAATGGAAAGGAGGAGAAATTTTTGGGTTTCATGTGGGGGGTATTTTAAATTTTGGTACAACTTTTGTCAGCATATCAACTCGGCAATTAATGTAGGACATGCAAGTAATATTTTAATTTTAAAAGGGTAGAAATGTTCAAAAATGACGTGAGAAAATTAGTGAAAAGTGACATTCTTGTATATGAATGATTGTATTTTGACATGTGGTGTAATTTCCTCGTAAATGTAAATGAATCTTGCCCTGACCAAAATAATCTCCACCATTAGTACACTGATTTTGAGAAAACCACAAGGTTGATTTGGGAAACTTCAAGAAAATTGGAAAGGGAAAATGAGAGAAGGGTTTGGTACGAAAGGGAAATGGGGTTGGGTCGTTTGGTTTTCTTAATGAACGGTTCATTGAACTGTTGGACATGATGCCCGCAGTGTAATCTGGAAAGGGAAAAATGGTTTGGGCGAAAAGGGCTTAGTACGAAGAAAAGAAAATGAAAGGAAAAGTTTAGCTTTTACGGTGGGTTCAAAATGTACGCCGTGAAAATTTTAATCAATTGATCATTTATAGCATACATTTCAAGTATTCTATAAATGGTCTATTTAAAAAAGAAAATTTCGTCCTATTTTTTTAGCATTCTATAGACAACATGCTTAAGAAATACGTATTAAATATTCAATTTTTACAGTGCGTTCAAAATGTATGCCGTAAATATTTTTATAAATTGGTCATTTACAGCATACATTTCAGGTATGCAATAAATGGTCTATTTAAAAAAAATGGCTCTTATTTTTCTAGCTTTCTATAGATGAAATGCTTGATAAATACGTCATAATTATTCAGCTTTTACAGTGTGTTAAAAATTTGTGTCAAGCAATTGGACAATTACGATGTGCATTTTAGATATGTCATGAATAAGCTATTTTTTAATAGATAAAAGAAAAAATCGTCGACATGTATGAAAATACGTATTAAATATTCAATTTTTATGGCATGTTCAAGATGCATGCCATAAATATTTAAAGTAATTGGTCATTTTCGGCATACATTTCAGTAATTGGTCCTTTATATAAACGCCGTAAGCCAATGCTGTGAAAGACTAATTATCATTATTATTAATAATATGTGAAATTTACCTCGAATTGACATAATTATCGTCATTTAATATAAATATGAAATTTACCTCGAATTCCTTTAAAATTTCAATGCCAAGATCCTCATAGAAAATAGATTAGAGCACTATAATCTTCACCTAAATAAACATCCACTTGTTGATTTGGATTGAAAGGAATAAATATAATTTGTGTTGTTAGAGTCCTCCATGACCAACCCCACAACGGTCGTTGCACACTCACACCCATTGAAAATATGAAGTTTGACCCAAGCTATACCTAGAGGGGGATGAATAAGTGATTACGTGAAATTAAAAAATAATAATAATTAAATAGTAACAAGTCACTATTAATTATTTCTAGATGATTAATCATGCAATTTAGTTTTTCCTACGTTGAATTAACATAATTGATCACGGAGAAACGACAACTAGGTAAAACCTCCGGGCAATTTTCTAGTCAACAATCTACTATAAACGATTTAAAACTTACAATCTGCCGACTCGACTACCACTACTACTTTATGACCTCCCGAATGTAATTCCAACAACTCTCCTAGATTTCGTGCACTTGCACCAACTTCTAACTGCAGTTTTCAAAATTCTCCTAGATTGCGCTCTCTTGCAACAATTCCCAACTTTGTGAAATCCTCTATCTCATGTGGATTAATGAAAAACACCGCATTCTTCACCCACTGGAACTCCAGTCACATTTCCTTAATGTTCAGAACTCTAACAGATATGAAAGAAGTAGCAATGACAGTTATGAAAGAAGCAGCAATTTGATATTTGGATTGTGAATTTGATGTTTTTATTGCCAATAGCCAATCACAGAACGAATGTTGAAAGCAAATTAATGAAAAATATATGAAGAAAAATCTGTAGGTATTTATATGTAGGTCAAAATATGAATGAGCCAGATAAAAAACCTCGAGCGAGAATTGGGTGACATGTGAGCGACAGTGTGACGCTCGAGCGAAGGTCTGACGATAAATGGACGACGCAGTTTCTGTTTCTAGCATTCGAGTCAAACGTTGGCGACAGTATAGCGAAATTTCGACGCCGTTTTTCCTTCTTTTTCCATTCTCGAACCCTAGACCTAATATATCTTAATTTCAACTAATTGCACATAACTCCTTGACTTTTACAACATATTAATTTTGGTCCCTTTTGTTCACAAACTTGCCAATTACATCAAATACGTAACAAGCTCACCCTTTGGTATTCTGTGACAAAATTAAAATCTAAAGTCAAGACAGTAGTGAAACAAAAATACAGACTAAAAAATTGACACAACCAAAAACTGTCTTGATTGAATTCTATTTTTTATTTATCAAAACCTATTTCCTGAAATAGACAACTCAAATACCCAGTGTAAAATGTATGGGAAACAATATTAAGTGTAAAAGCAATTCAAGTTGTTAAATCAAGTAGATCGCATTATAAAAGTGATTTAAGCAGTTAATAACT